>RCUC01135887.1:0-79284 GCA_003697995.1 Taxidea taxus jeffersonii
TATTGAGATCCTCCCCTTTGGAAGACTGACAAGTCTTGGTACATTCTCAGTGGTGGGGAGCTGTTAACAATATAATAGACTTGGGGGAAGCACAAAATCTAAGTATTGAGATCCTCCCCTTTGGAAGACTGACAAGTCTTGGTACATTCTCAGTGGTGGGGAGCTGTTAACAATATAATAGACTTGGGGGAAGCACAAAATTTTGAGAGACATCAAGAACTGAGGCAGGGTTGAACAACAAGTTTCATCTCCTATACAAGGCCATTCCTTCAAGATTGGAAAAGGTGGTTGTTTCATCTACAGTATAGAAACCAACATGGAATCAAGCAAAGTTTCCAGATTAAGGAATGGCAAAACCTCAGGAGAAAACACACTTTAATCAAGGAGAGATAAATAGTTTACCTGATGAAGAGTTCAAAGTAATGGTCAGAAAGAGGCCCATAGAACTAGGAAGAAGAATGAATAAACACAGTGAGAACTTCAATAAAGATAGAAAATGTAAGAAAGCCCCAAACAGAAGTCACAGAGCTGAAGAATACAATAACTGAACTAAAAAATATAGTAGAGGGTTTCAACAACAAATGAGATGAAGCAGAAGAAAGGGTAAGTCAACTCAAAGACAAGGCAGTGGATACTCACCCAATTAGTAGGATAAAAAAGAAATAAGGAATGAAGAAATGATGAAGAGAGCTTAGAAGAACTCATAAGACAACATCAAACAGACTAATATTTACACTAAGGGAGTCATTGAAGAAGAACAGAGAGAAAGGGGTAGAAATCTTCTTTGAAGAAGTAATGGCTGAAAACTTCCCTAACCTCTGGAAGGAAGCAGACTTCCAGATTCAGGAAGCCCGGAGAGTTTTAAATAAGGACACAAAGAGACCTACAACACTCATTATAGTTAAAATTTCAAAAGCTAAAGACAGGGAGAAAATATGAAGAGTAGCAAGAGAAAAAATTACTTGTCATATACAGGGAACCTCTATCAGACTGTCAGCAGACCTTATAGCAGAAATGTTGCTCACCAGAAAAGAGTAGTATGATATATTCTAGTGTTGAAAAAAAACAACAAAAAACCCTTTCAACTGAGAATACTCTACCTGGCAAAGTTATCATTTAAAAGTGAAGGAGAAACTGAGTTTTTTTAGACAAGCAAAAGCTAATGAAGTTCATCACCATTACACCAGCTATACAAATGTTAAAGGAATTTCTTTAGGCTAAAAAGAAAAGAGCAAATTAGTAACAAGAACACATATGAAAGAATAAATCTCAATGGAAAAGTAAATATATGGTAATGACATAAGCTAGTATGAAGGTTAAAAGACAAAAATGGTAAAATAACTATGATCACAGTAATTAGTTAAGGGAAGCACAGGATAAAAAGATGTAAAATGTGACATCAAAAAAAATAAAACAGAGGGGGGCATGAGCAATATTAAGCTTTACCTTGGGATCAAACTTAAGTTGTTATCCACCTAAAATAGACTGTTATAGATATAAATTGTTCCATATAAACTTCATGGTAACTGCAAAGCAAAAATTTATAGCAAATACACAAAAGATAAAGAGATAAGAATGTATCACTAAGGAAAGTCTTCAAAGCACAAAGGAAGAGAGAAGAAAGGGACAGAGGAACTACAGAAACAGCTAGAAAACAATCAAAATAGCAAAGAACACCTATCTATCAGTGATTACTTTAAATGTAAATGGGCTAAAGGATTCAATCAAAAGACATGGAGTGGCTGAATGGATACAAAAACAAGACTTTCTTATATATGCTGCCTACAAGAGATTCATTTTAGATGTAAGAACAGGCACAGACTAAAAGTAAAGGGATGGAAAAATATATTCCATGCAAATGGAAACTGAAAGAAAGAGGAAGTAGCTATGCTTGTATCAGTCAAAATAGACTTTAAAACAAAGACTGTAAAAAGAGAAAAAGAAGACTGTTGCATAATGATAAGGGAGTCAGTCCAACAAGAAGATATAACATTTGTGAATATCTAGAAACCTAACAGGAGCACCTAAATATATAAAACAAATATTAACAACCTCAAGGGAGAACTACAGAGCAATTCAATAATAGTGGGATAGTTTAATAGTCCACTTATAACAATGGATATATCATCCAGACAGAAAATCAATAAGGAAACATTGGCCTTAAGTGACACTTTTGGACGGATGGACTTAACAGATCTTTAAAGAATATTCCATCCAAAAGCAACAGAATACACATTCTTCTCAACTACACAGGACCATTTTCCAAGATAGATAATATGTTAGGTGACAAACAAAGTCTTAATACATTTAAGAGGATTGAAATCATATGAAACATCTTGTCCAACTCCCAAATCTAGAAATTAATTACATACAGAAAACTGGAAAGTTATCAAATATGTGGAGATTAAACAATATGCTATTACACAACCAATGGGTCAAAGGGGAAATTAAGAGAGCAGTAAAAAAAAAAATACCTTGAGACAAATGAAAATGGAAATGGAACATTCCAAAATTTAGAAAGAAGGAAAGGTGAAGGAAAAGCAGTTCTAAGAGGGAAGTTCTTAGCAATCAATGACTACCTCAAAAATAAAAATCTCAAACAACCTAACTTCACACTTCAAGGAACTAGAAAAAGAACAAAGCCCAAAGTTAATAGAGAAGGAAGGAAATAACAAAGATTAGAGCCAATTGAATGAAACGGGGACTAAGAAGACAATGGAAAAGTTCAATGAAACTAGATCTGACTCTTTGACAATATAAACAAAATTGAGAAACCTTTAGCTGACTCACCAAGAATAAATGAATGAATGAATAAATAAGACCAGACATGAAAGAGATGTTATAGCTGAAATACAAAGGATCATAAGAGACTACTGGTAACAGTTATACACCAACAAATTGGACAACCTAGAAGAAATGGATAAATTCCTAGAAATATATAACCTACCAAGACTAAATCATGATGCAATGGAATAGACTGATTACTAGTGAGGATAGTGAATCAGTAATAAAAACCTCTTGACACAATCCCGGAACAGAAGCTTCCACTGGTAAATTCTACCAAACTTTCAAAGAAGAACTAATATCAATCCTTCTCAAACTTTTCTGAAAAATAGAAGGGGAGGGAACTTTTCCAAATTGATTTTACAAGACCAACATTACCCATTACCCTGATACCAAAACCAGACAAGGATGCCACAAAAGAAGAAAATTCTACCTCGGTATCCCTGATAAAGATAGAAGCAAAAATCCTCAACAAAGTATTAGCAAACTGAAATCAATAATATATTATAAGGATCAGACACCATGATCAAGTGGGATTTATTCTAGGAGTATGGTTCAAAAGCCACAGATCAGTCAATACACACCACATTAACAAAATAAAAGATAAAAATCTTATGATCATTTCAATAGGTGCAGAAAAAGCATTTAACAAAATTAAACATCTACTTATGATAAAAACTCTCAACAAAGTGGGTGTAGAGGGAACATAGCTTGACACAATAGAGTCCATGTATGACAAGCCCACAGCTAACATCATACTCAAGAGCAAAGAGCAGAAATCTTTTCCTCTAAGATCAGGAATAAGACAAGGATTCTCATTCTCACCACTTTTATTCAACATAGTATTGAAAATTCTAGCCAGAGCAATTAGACAAGAAAAAGAAATAAAAATTTTCCAAATCAGAAAGGAAGAAGTAGAAGTTTTTCTATTTGCAGGTGACATGGTACTACACATAGAAAACTCTAAAGACTCCATCAAAAAATCTTTGGGAATAATAAATGAATTCAGTAAACTTGCAGGATACAAAATCAGTATACAAAAAAGATCTGTGGCATTTCTAGACACTAATATTATGAAGTATGAGAAAGAGAAACGAATAAATAATTCCATTTAAAATTGCATAAAAAAATAAAATACCTTGGAATATATTTAACCAAGAAAGTGGAAAACCTATATATTGATAACTACAAGACATTAATGACAGAAATTGAAGAAGGCACAAATAAATGGAAAGATATTACCTGCTCATGGATTAGAATAATTAGTATTGTTAAAATGTTCATAATATCCAAAGCAATATACATATTGAATGCAACCCCTATCAAAATTCCAATGGCATTTTTCATAGAAAAATACCAGCAATCTTAAAATTTGTGTGGAACCATGAAAGACCTCCAAATAGCCACAGCAATCTGGAGAAAAAGCAACAAAGCTGGAGGCATCATGTCCCTAATTTCAAACTATATTACAAAGCTGTTGTACCTAAAATGGCATGGTATGGGCATAAAGAGACACACAGATCAATGGAATAAAATAGCCCAGAAATAAGCCTATAAATACCCAGTCAACTAATTTATGACAAAATATGCAAGAATATACAATGAGGAAATATATTCTCTTCATAAATGGGGTTGGGAAAATTAGACAACCACATGCAAAAGAACAAAACTGACCACTTTCTTAAACCACACACACACACACACACACCTCAAAATCAATTGAGTATAAGGCATGAAACTCAAACTTCTAGGAAGAAAAATAGGCAGTTACTTCCTTGACATAGGTCTTAGTGATGATTTTTTTAAATCTGACACCCAAACAAAAAGCAACAAAAGTAAAAATAAAAAAGCAAGACTTCATTAAACAAAAAGATTCTACACAACAAAGGAAACCATCAATGAAATGAAAAAGCAGCCTACTGATAGAAGATATTTGTAAATTATGTATCTGATAAGGGGCTAATATCCAAAATATATAAAGAACTCATACAATAGCAAAAAAATTGGATTAAAAATGGGCAGAAGATCTGAAAAGACATTTTTCTACAAAGGCATACAGGCACATGGTCAAAGAAAGGTACATGAAAATATACTCCACATCGGGGAAATGCAAATCAAAACCACAGTGATATATCGCCTCACACCAGTCAGAATGGCTATTATCAAAAAAGACTAGAAATAGTAAGTATTGTACAGAACGTGGTGAAAAGGGAATTCTTAAGCACTTTTTTTGGGAGTGTAAATTGGTGCAGCTACTATGGGAAACAGTATGGAGATTCCTCAAAAAATTAAAAATAGAAACACCATATGGTCCAGAAATTCTTCTAGGTATTTATCTGAAGAAAACAAAAACAATAAATTGAATAGATATATATACCTCCTTGGTCATTGTACCATTGTATCATTATGCCATTATTTAGAATAGCCAAGATAGGGAAGCAGCCTAAGTCTCCATTGGTAGATGAATGGATAAAGAAATTATAGCATATATATAAATATACATATATGTGTATGGAATGTTATTTAAAAAATTAACCCAAAATGGATTGTAGACTTACATGGAAACAGAAAACCATAAAACTCCTAAAAGATAACAGGAGAAATTCATGTGATCATCTCAAAAGATGCAGAAAAAGCATTTGACAAAATTAAACGTCTATTTGTGATTAAAAACTCTCAACAAAGTGAGTGTAGAGAGAACATACCTCGACATAGTAAAGTTTGTATTTGACAAGTCCACATCTAATATCTTAGGTAGGGTGATGCCTTTTTAGATACAGTATCAAAGACATGATCCATTAGAAAATAATTGATAAGCTGGACATTAAAATTAAAAATTTCTGCTCCATAAAAGACAGTATCAAGAAAATGAGAAGGCAGGATACAATTTGGGAGAAAGTGTTTGCAGAAAACACATCTGATAAAAAGGCTGTTATTCAGAATATAAAAAGAACTCTTAAAACTCCACAATAGGAAATCAAACAACCGAATTAAAAAATGGACCAAAGATATTTAAAGATAGTCCACCAGAGAAGGTATACAGATAGCACATATGCACATAAAAAGATGATTCGTGTCATATGTTATCAGGGACATGCACATTATCACAATAATGAGATACCATTACACACAGATTAGAATGGCCAAAATCCAAAACACTGGCAATGCCAAATGCTGGTGAGGGTGTGGAGCAATTGGAGCAAGAACACTGTTCTCATTCACGGCAGGTGGGAATGCAAAATGATACAGCCACTTTGGAAGACAGTTTGGAAATTTCTTATGAAATTAAATCCACTCCTTACCCTACAATCCTGCAATCATGTTCCTTGGTATGTGTGTAAAGACGTTGAAAACATATGCCCGCATAAAAATTTGCACACAGATATTTATAGAAGCTTTATTCATCACTGTTAGTACTTGGAAGCAACCAAGATGTCCTTCAGTAGTAGAAAAAATAAATAAGCTGTGATGTACCAGATAATAGACCATTACTCAGTGCAAAAAAACATGGATTATCCTGCCATGAAAAGACATGGAGGAACCGTAAGTGCACATTACTAAGTAAAAGAAGACAATCTGAAAAGGCTATGTCATGCCAACTGCATGACACTCTGGAAAAGGCAAAACCTGGAAGACAAAAAGATCAGTGGTGCTTGGGAGTGGGGAGTGGGGAAAGAGATAAATAGGCAGATCAGAGGATTTTTAGGGCAGCAAAAATACTTTATATGATATTATAATTGATACATGTTATGCATTTGTCCAAACCCATGGAACACACATGCAGGAGTGAACCCTAAAGTAAACTAGGGATTTTGGGTGATTATGATGTCTCAATGTAGTTCATCCTTGGTTAAAAAAATGTACCATTCCAATGAATCATGTTGATAATTGGGGAGCTCTGCATGTGTGGGAGGCAGGGGTTCTATGGAAAATTTCTGTAGTACTCTCTTAATTTTCTTGTAAACCTTAAACTGCTCTGAGGAAACGAGTCTTTTCAAAAGAAAAAAAAAAAAAGACACAATTCATCCCTGTACTTACACAGCCTTGCCTCACTCTCTTCACCCTAATCCTGGTCTTATGTGCAAGTTCTTTTTCAGTGCTGAAAAGAGAAAAAAAAATCAACTCCCTTAGTGTATGGGGATAAAAATTCAGTTACTTCCTCCATTTCTTCAACATTCAACAAACCAACTCAATTGATTTTAATTTTGCTTTTTTTCTAACTCATCTTCTTGGAGCATTTTCTTCTCTCTTAATAGTTCTTATAATACTTCTAAGAACCCATCTTATTTCTGAGTCACACATGGGTAATTCTCTAGAACCTCGACGTCCTGGGAAAATGTGTCATCTTCCTTGACTTAGTCCCCGTAAACACAGCTCACCCAGCTTGGGCAGGTCTGTGTTAATGGTCCTGGTGCCCATTCATATAGAGGAAAGAGATCATGGTGCTGGAGTGATGGCTGAGTGTTTCAAACGCATGGACTGTGGGATTGCAAAGACAGCACCTACAAGGGCCAAGGGTTTGGTGGGTGGGGGGAGGGACCGAGAGGGTTGTCACAAAGGTGGGGGCAGTGGCTCCATTGGCTGCAGGTTCTTTCAGATGTTTGTGATTTGGGGCCTGCCTTACAAAGACCCCTTCAGCTCCAAAAGGAAGTAGTGTACTCACCAGCCGGGCCTGGATGACTGTTCTTTATTAGGGAACATCTGTGATGAGTATTTGAAGTAAACGTCTCTGGAAAACGTGTACACGTTTATGCTCTGGCATGCCATTTGCATCCACTGGCTCCTCTGTAAAATATGTTTTAAAAAAAATCTCAAGCTGGCTGCTTTATTTCTTCCTCCCCAGTCAGCATTCTTTTGCTTGAAAGGACTTTCATCTATGAGACTGCCATACCAACCCACTTCCCTACTCCTTAGGAATCAAAAGGCAGTTTGTCAAGCTCAGACGTCAAAATGAACAAAACCTAACGAGATTGTCAGTGTTCAGTGACTAATGTGGGTTTATTGCCTGTGATGCAGATATGGGGGACAAGTGTGGACATACCTTAAGTTTCTCTAATAACACCAGGCAGACAGATTAGCATTGTTTTTTTTATTTTTTAAATATAATTAATGAGAATAAATGAGACACAAAAACAGGGGCATAAATTTTCATCTGAGAAGAAAAACAGGCCTTTCGATTCCTGGAGCACCAAAAAAGAGCAAAGACCAGTGTGGGAGGAAAAGGAAAAGATACAGAGGACAAACACGAGCACACACACATGGACAGATAACCCTAACACAAAAGGCACTAAATAAGGACAGCAACTCTCTGTCCTTGTATGAGAATGATACTGAATAATGTAGAAAGGCAGATAGATCTTCCAGCTCCTTTGAATTCTTACTTCACTAGGAATACTTATAAACCTAGGACTACCTCCATTATTAGGCATGGCTGTGAAAAGAGCTATTCCATATGAGTAAATATTTTTAGGAAATTGGCATTTTTAAGGTTCTTAAACAATGCTTTGATCCTTTGGTTGTTACATGGGGTTGACTACCTCATCAGACTCTTGACCAGCCACAATAACTTTTTGTCCTGTGCTCTCACCCAGTGGTGCCTCCTGGGTCTGTTTATGTGTACAGAGATACTGTCCTCCTTGCCAAATGGCCCAGACTCTGCTTTTTCATCCTGTGCCATCTTGATTTCAGTAGTTTTTATATCTCATGTGTTGATCGCTATCACTGTTGTCAACATTTCATTGCCGCCAAATTGTATCTGTCTCCACAGGTCTTTGTAGCATCCAAGATGTGTCTTCTGATTTGTTCTTTTCATCTACTGTGGGCTAGTACATAAGATGGTCAAGATTTTTTCTTTTACCTTAATACAGTCAATACCATTCTTTTATTTTACTTTCTTTAGATGGGTAATGGGTATTAAGGAGGGCACTTGTTATGATGAGCACTGGATGTTATATGTAAATGATGAACCACTGTACTCTATTCCTGAAACCAATACTAAACTGTATGTCAGCTAACTAGAATTTAAAATAATAATAGTAATAATAATAATTACAATAATAATAAATCCCCAGATGACCAAGAATTTTAAGATTTCTGTTTAAACAGAGGCTCCAAGGGGCACCTGGGTGGCTCAGATGGTTAAGCATCTGCTTTCAGCTCAGGTCATGATCCCAGGGTCTGGGAATTGAGTCCGTGTCTCTCTCTCTCTCTCTCTCTCTATCTCTCTCTCTGGCAAATAAATAAGTAAAAGCTTTAAGAAAAATAAAATGAGTCTCCAAGAAAGAGCTTTTCTATAAATAATGTGCATGAGCTTTAGGTCATGAGTTTAAGCTTATGAAGACATTTCCTTTATTTATATATTACTTCCTCACTGTGTTCCAGATAGCTGAGACGGCTAGACAACTGAGTTGGAAATAAATGGATGTCTTGGTTTAATGTATGTGTTGCCTCTCCAAAATCATTGGAAGCTGCCTGTTTTACAAGTTTCCAAATTTCTTTCCCTACCCAGAATGGAAACTTATCCATAGTTGGAGTTTAATGAATATGTATTCATGGACTTTCTAAGCCTCAGTGTCCTTATTTGTATGCAGTAGATTTGGTCTCTGTGAGCAGTTCCCTGGGGAGCAGGGACTGATAGAAATAAGGCCATTCTAGTGTATGTATCCCATGACAGTGTAAGAATGGTGAATCTCTTTTGTTCTTTCTGCAGTTATATCTGCCTAATTCGTGGTGCTGAGATAGTCTTTTTTTATGAAATGATGATGGTAATAGGTGATTCTAAAAATGTCTTTACTCTTATAAAATACTACATTGGCAACCTTATCTCAACTGATCTGAAACAAAACTGTTACTAGTTTGTAAAAATCTGTTAAAAGCCCTGAACTAGAGGAAAAATCCAATCATAACATCGTATATGTTTGTAAATCAGTTTTAAAATAAATTGAACTAGGGGCACCTGGGTGGCTCAGTGCGCTAAGCCTCTGCCTTCGGCTCGGGTCATGATCTCAGGGTCCTGGGATGGAGCCCCACATCGGGCTCTCTGCTCAGCAGGGAGCCTTCTTCCCTTCCTCTCTCTGCCTGCCTCTCTGCCTACTTGTGATCTCTCAAATAAATAAATAAATAAATAAATAATCAAATCCATCAATAAATAAAATAATAATCTTTAAATAAATAAATAAATAATCTTTAAAAATAAAATAAAATAAATTGAACTATATCAGTGTCAACAATGTAGTATATATTGGAATGTAAGTATGTCTAGGAAGGATTAGTTAGATTCGTAGAGGCACAATCACTAATACAGACTTAAAGCTAGTAAATTTCTGATGGGACATAGCTTACTTTTACAGTTGATGTCATGAAAGTCACTTGTACTTTCCAAGCTATTCCTTTAGTTCCTCAGAAAGTCAGGGCATAGGCTAGAACAATCAGCTATCTGACCCTGGGGGACAACTCTTTAAGTTTTTCCAAACATTCTTCCTTTGTATTTCATCTTCCCATGTCACACTGCTGACTCCAACTGCATTTTAGAAGAAATTGAAGAGAAAGAGAAAGGAATGGAGTGAAGGTGCAAAGAGGGAAAGGGGAAAGTCATTGTTTTAATCCTTCGGGTGTCTGTGGGTACCTTGCTTATAACTCTAGGTCTGGCATGTTTCACAACTTGCAGAATGCCTTGACTTTGTAACATGGCTCAGTGACAGCTGACACACATCACATGGGAAGCTCTTTGTGGGACAGCCATATTCTAAGGTGGGGAAGAACTACCCGGCAAAGATGACTGATTTCTCCCCAGATCTCTCTTCTGCCCTCACAAGAAGGACCATGCATGTCTCTGAGGAGGCAGTAACAAGAACATCCCGTCTCCCTTCTGTCTGCTCTGCTCTGCTCTATTGGCCACAGCTGACTTAGAATCACTCACCTTTCTTCTTTCCCACCAGGAGATGGTGAAGGACTGGAGCATGAAACTGAGGGGTGGGGGGATTTGCGGAGCCTATGTGGCCACAGGCATAGGCACCACTGTTCAGGGGACTCATGAGTCGTGTCTGGGACATTATTACACTCCACAGAAGTTTAGAGGTAAGATCTCAGATGCCTTCTGAGATCCTTTGGAGGAAAGGTGTGTCATCAGTAGGGAACATTTGACTGGACTGATTTTTTTTCATGTCCTTTTCCGTCCTGTACTTAGAGAGCTGCTCGGTCATGACATTCATTCACACATTCATTCAATACTGATTTATTCAGTGTCAAACGTGTGCTGCGTACTGTGTTAGATTCTAGGGATTCAAATACACATTTCTGCCCTTGAGGAACCCATAGTCTGGCAAGACCCAGGGAGAAATGAAGACCCAGTGATACTACAGTAGACTAAATGATAACAAGACTCCTGCACTGTTACAAGCACAGATAGGTGTGTGTTTGGGGGTGGTGGTGTGAATAACTGTGGGGCTGAGGAGGAGGCAAGCAGGGAAGACTTTACCAGGAAGTTGAGATTGGAATTGAGTATAGCACTATACAAAGAAAGCTGGGAAAGAAGTTGAGAGGGAGAACCCATGAAAGCATGGAAGTAGAGACACATTTGTAATTGAAAAGATGAGTATGGCTGGAATATTGGGTGCGGGTTTGCTTGAGTTAGTGGGGGATGATGTTGAAAGGGGTTCATTTAAGGTCCCACATAGTCCTACAGTTTCTCATCCCTGAAGGAGACATGGTGGATATGCAGTATGTGCATGTCACATTTATTTCCTGCTCTTCAGGTGAAGAGCACAAAGGAACAGAAAGAAAGGGGAGTAAGGGAACTAATGTGGGCTACGAATGTAAAAGTCAGTCACTGAGCTAGTCTTTGTATGTTGTCTTAATCTTTAAACCTGAGGATTACGAAATATCCACGTTTCACAAATACAAAAACCAGTCTTGACCAAAGTCACACGCTCGGCACCATAGCCTTAGAATTCTATTTAGATCTGTGTGGATTTCAATAATCTTTCTAGATTTTGCTTCTGATAGCTACTTTTAAAAAAATATTCATGACCCTCATGATATGAATACAAAAATTGGATTAATTTTATGGACTTGCTGAAAATGTAGGCTTTTTCCCATAGACAACAGAGTGCCATTCTACCCATTGGGACAAGGAGCCTGGGAGCTGGTGGATCCTGGGAGTTTGGTGAGTGTCATATGAAACAGTCCTTCATACATGGAGGGCAGGGGAAACGGCAAAGAAAGGCAGGTCACTACGGATCGGGAGGTGGCAGGTTTAATGAGCAAGGGAACTTATACAAATTTCATCTTGGGTGGCTGCAAAATGAGTAGATCTGGGCACACTCTCTGCCAGAATCTTCAAAGTTTATATAGAGGCCTTAACTGAGTTCAGTCACGTACACAGTCTAGATAGTCTCAACATCACATTACTATCTCAAGGCTATGTCCTTGGGGCAGCTTCTGGGAGTGGGGAAGGCAAGCAGAACACACATTCCAAGCACAGGGGAGCAGTGAGGAGACTCCAGTTGCCTGAATCCAGTTCATGGGTCAAAGCAGCGGTCACGTCTCCCTGATGACCTCCCCCAAAGGAGCTCCGGTAGGACTACCAAGGGCTGCCATCAGCTGTGTGATGGCATCTGGCAGAAACAGAACCCCATCAAGCAAGAGAGAAGGGAGCAACAGATAGCCAGTTGCAAGCCCTGGAGAAGCATTCCAAAATCAGGGGATTTGCATAGTGAAATTGAAAGCATATTTGCATTCAGGAATCAAACGCATGCATTACCACTGTCCTGGAAATAGGCTGACTCAGACCATACGACTAAATAAAAGAATAATGTTTACTCAGAACTGATGTACTTGTTTAAAAAGTTAATGTTTTAAGCTTTCTGCCTTCTAGCAAAACATCGCTAATCTAATTAGAGCTTTCCAGCCCCACTTGGCCTGCAAGCAGGCCTGCAGTGCATTGACTGCTCACCAGACAGGATGGACCCCGGGCCCTTTCTCCTCACCCCCTGAGCTTAAAAAGTTCAGCTCTACCCTGCTTCCCATTGCCAAATGTTTTCTTCTCATTTCTAAGCCAGCCACCAGGCACATTCCAGCACTTTGCACTCTCTAGAATCCCAGAAAGCAAGTTTATTTGGGTGATAGGTCTTCCCCTAAAGACATTCTTAGAACACTCAGTGGTGAACAGCACATATCTAATTGCAAAGGCAAGGGGATTTTAGCAGTAAAGGGGTTTTATACCATCAGGACTACTTAGGGATGGCGGGAGGGATCTTTAAGACTCCCCAACCTCAGATTTCAGCAAGTCCATTCAAACTTTTTTCCCATTCTCAAGTAGTAGCTGGTTAGTTTTTATGGTCCAGGGGACTGGTGGGTGGTGGGCTGGAGAAGTTATGGGTAATGAAGTTTAAGATTGAGGTGGAATTAATTAGAAATAATCCCATTCTAAACCTAGTATGCTTTTAATCATTCAAAATCCAAGAGAGTGAGCCCAAAGGGAGTTACAAGAAAATCATGAAATAAAAATATAAATGCAAGTCTGTGAAGTTTTCCCATAATGTACACAGAACTGGACTTAGTCTGGCTGCAGTACTTTCTGGAGATGCTGGTTGAGAACATGGATGTGGGAAGCCCTGCATATTCCTCCCCAGTTCCCAAAGGTGCTGCTGACTTTGAGGATGATGAAGTCATGGAGTGGTACTTGTACCAGGGATACTAATAATGATAATGTGTATTATAGAGTTCTCACAGTTTCAAACCCCTCTCCTATCACATCTAACTATACGGATACAACCCATGAGGGTAGTTAGTGAAGGTTGGTATTCCCAGTTCACAAAAGAGTCACTTGAGACATATAGCGGTTAAGTGGTTTGCATAACATTACACAAATATTTCGCCAGAGGTGGGATGAAAAGTGTAACAAGTGCGATATTCAAAGTCCTGAATGGTTAAGCTACTCAGTGTAAGAATCTGTAAGTTTCCTCCTCTTTCACAGATGAGTTTGTGGAAATGAGATGGAGAGAGGCAAGGTCATGACCATCAGACTGAGAGGATGTCTCAGCCCCATCCCTGCCTTTGAAAGTTTGAAGTAAGTGTATTTGGTGTCTCCAGGACAACATACCATGGGACTGATGAATGCATTTCTATCTTTGGATTTCAGAACTCAGTGTACAACCCTTTGACCCTCTCTTAGCATGAAGTGGCCTTATCCTTGTCCATGCCCAAGGGGGCATCTGCATTTGCAAATGCATAGGGTAAGAGTCTGATGGCCTTAATTTTTTTTCCCCAAATCTCCTCACTGAACTTGACATCCAGTTCTGGGGGGTGAGGTTTAATGACAGGTAGAAGGAGTTATTTCATCAGTGAAACCAGCACTTTAAAAAAAAACAAAAACCAAGCAAACCAACAAAACCAGTGTGTTGTTCATAACAAATGTGGTGGAGGGAAACCAGCTTATTTTCTCAAGCTTTTTCTCCAACATATTAATATTAAGTGAATGTTTTGGACATACTTTGATTTAGTTAATGTCTTAGTGGTTTGTTTGAGTCCAGTTCTGTTGTGTCTTCCACTGAGAAAAAAGTTCTGATCCAGTTTCCTCCCTGACTTATTAATTACCCTCTGCCTGAATGCAGTAGTCAACATTGTTATCTCATGGATCACATGCCACGTTGTACAATACTTTAATTGTCACTGAGAATTCGGCCATCACCCGGTTGCAGTCTAGGGGAGATTATATCAAGAGTAGTGTTTACAGTGTATTAACAGCCTCATAAAGATAGACATCGGAAATTCATTTGAAAACCTAAATCGCTGTGTCCATTCCGAAGTTTTCATAGATGGCTTCTTAAGTATTTGTCCCTGCCTTGGTGTGCATCGTTGCCAAGACTTTCACCAGCACCTGTCTCTGACACACTCATATAGGAGTGTGGACACAGAAGAACGGTTGATTTCATGGGCCACTCCCCTACTTCCCTTTGGTCCCATGGCCTGACACACAGGGAAGGGAGACTCTGTCACATGGATGCTAAGCAGATTGCTCGAACACACTCTCTAATGACATGTCTGAAGAGCCTTCCTCTGTGTGTGCTCATCTTACCCAGGAACAGAGTTTGTGAGGCACCTTTCCGACTCACTATTTGTTCTCCCATTTCTGAATCCAGAAAAAAGGAGAGCTAGTGTGGAACCCTGGGAATGCCCACATTGACCTGGAGGAGGGTGTTAAGGATGCTGGCGTTGAAGTTAGGGAGACTTCCCATCAGCACCATTTCCAACACTTGCTATCTGCATTACCTTGATGAGTTTGGACACCTGATATCTCAGTTGGGGGCTGTAAATAGTGATGTCATAGTCTCTTTGTGAGGATTGAATCGGTGTACCTAAACACCTACGCTGGTACTCAGTACCAAGCAAATGATCAATAAATGTTAATTACTATTATGTCTGCCACCCTGGAGGACCACCTACGAGGTTGTTACAGAGAATACATATCATAATGCCGGCAAAAGCCCTTAACACAGCCTTTGCTTCATGCCTTTACCTTTTCCTGTATAGCAAGGGGAAAAAAATCTGTATTCATACTCAATTCACAGATTTTAATTAGTGAGTAAAATAAACTCTTTCCCTAGCTTCCATCAGGATGCAGGTGTGAGAGTCTCTTTTAAATACACTTCTTATTTCTACTTGCCATTCCTTTGTTCTGACACATGTTGCGTAGATGGGCACATTTCCAAAGCTGAAATGTCTGGATTTGGTCAAGAGTCAAAACTTTGTCTGTAGTTTATCTTCTGATCACACAGGTTATCCCAGGAGACCAGAGACCACCCTGAGACTTCAATTTTGGCATGCAAAGTAAAGTAGCATCCTCCGTGCATCCTCCCAGTTACCAGGAATACACGCTTATTGATGCATAAATATATAAACAGGCAGAAAGCCAGGACTCTTAAATGATGGTGAGTCAGTCTGAACCCCAAAGGCCAACAGGACTGAGAGGTACTTCTCAGGCAGAGCCTCAAGGCCCTTAGGTTGAACTTTGATAGGATTTTAGATCTAAGCAGTCCTTAGCAGTTAATGAAACCACCTGAAATTTCCATAGCATTATGTTCTTTTCAAAGACCTTTCATATAACACATCTTATCACAACCATCCTGTGATGTAGGCAATGCAAAGACTCTCATCTTCACTTTACCTTTAGAAGGAAATGTAGGTTCAGAGACATTAAGTGTTTTCAGGCAAATGCTGAGTGAGTGACAGCCTCTGAAAAGTGGGACAAAATCCCACTGTGGGAGTGAAGGGGCAGTGTTGTAAGGAAGGTACCCCAAGGAGAGTTCTCCTGCGGGAATGATGAAGAGTTCAAGAAGAGTTGCCTCTCCTTTCTGAGGTGCGATCTCCCTTGTGAGTTATCTCTGTGGGTCCCTTGGGTCCTACAAGCTGGATAATGTCTGCCGATTTTCCAGTTCTTCTTGCTACCTCCTGGATCCTCAGTTAGCTTTTGGTTCCCATTTCTGTTGGGAAATCCTTCCTGTGACTCTACGCCTCCTGGCTGCTGCCAGTATTGCTACTTCTTTGAAAAGGTTCTCACAGTTTTGTGGGTACCAGACTTACCAGTGTGCTCTTTAAAAATGACTGTGGATCAGATTTTTGAAACCCTGATTTAGGAGATTCTGGATGGGAATGTGTATGTTTGTGTTGTGGATTCAATGTTATGCTGAAGCTTGCAAGAACTTTTTTTTTTAAACAATTTTATTTTATTTTTTTAGTTATTAACATATAATGTATTATTTGCCCCAGGGGTACAGGTCTGTGAATTATCAGGCTTACACATTTCACAGCACTCCCCATAGCACATATCCTCCCCAATGTCCATAACCCCACCACCCTCTCCCTACCCCTCCACCACCTAGCAACCCTCAGTTTGTTTCATGAGATTAAGAGTCTCTTATGGTTTGTCTCCCTCCAGATCCCATCTTGTTTCATTTTTTTCCCTTCCTACCCCCCCAACAACCCACTGCCCTGCCTCTCAAATTTCTCATATCAGGGATTCATATGATAATTGTCTTTCTCTGATTGACGTATTTTGCTTAACATAATACCCTCTAGTTCAATTTACGACCTTGCAAATGGCAAGATTTCATTTTTTGATGGCTGCATAGTATTCCATTGTATATATATATCACATCTTCTTTATCCATTCATCTGTTGATGGACATCTAGGTTCTTTCCATAGTTTGGCTATTGTGTACATTTGCAAAAACTTTTTTGAGTACATCTTTTCCCATCTCTATAATCTATGGTGTAGTATCTTGAAATTGACCACGGTATAAGTTTTTGGCCCATGGAAATCTGGAGACACTACAAATCAGCTCCTCTTCCCCCATCCTGAGAGCTGCTTGTTTTACATTTACTAGCATACTACTACATAGTTCCATTGTGTTCCGACCACATACTTAGGCCTCAGATAATTTAAGCTAGTGCCTGTAAGTCTAGGGGAGCTACTTGGGCACAAAGATCATGACTGACAACCTTGATTGTTTCATGCTATTTTGCCTCCCAAAATAGAAAAAAAAATGTAGTTCATGCTTTTCCTTTTTAAGCAGACTTTAATTATATGATTTTATATTTCTAGCATATGTTGCAGCTCTTTCAATAATAAGAATCATTGAGCATCTATTATGTTCCCAGCCGTATTCTAGTGCATGAAACAAAGCCAGCCCTGGCTCTTTTGGAACATGCACAAAATTCTAAAGTCTGAAATTTGTTGGAAATTTTAAGGAGATTCCATGTAAATGGAGCAAAGTGAGGGAGAAGGAGAATGATACAAGATGAGATTGGTCTTGTAGGCAGAGGCAAGTAAAGAGTTTGTATTTAATTTAGAGTTTAATAGGCAGCCCTGTTTAAGCAGAGGAACTGAGGAGGCATGTTCAGGTTTATGGTATAAGAAGATCACTCAGGCTGCTGTGTGAGAAGTCCTTGAGAGTGCAAAGGGAAGTCTGGGTGATAAAACTAATTTTTTTCCTTAAATTTCTTCAAAGAAGAACTATCTACAATTCTCTTTGGCCCTCTTAAGCACAAATTTCTTCCTCACAATGATAGGAATTCAAATCCTCTAGCCACAGACTGGGGGACTGTTGCATGCCTGGAGAATAGGTGAAATCACCTCAGAAGTAATGTGGTATAAGAACTTATATTTGTATCGTACTTTGTATTTTTCAGCACTCCTGGTCTCCTTTGGCCACTGGACCCAAGCCCTAGACTTTAACATTCAACCAGCATTATCCAATAGAACTTCCCGCAATAATGGAAATATTCTGTAGTTTTCTTCTCTGGTATGGTCACCATTCTCCACATGTGGCTGTTGAACACTTGAGATATGGTTAATGTGGCTGATGAGTTGGGTTTTAAACTTTATTTGATTTCAGTAATTTAAACAGTCATAGGTGACTAGCTACTGTCTTGGACAGTGACCCATTAGATCCTCTATCTCTGGCTGTGCAAATGAACTCTGAGCCATTTATGTGGATAATGATACTTACCTTTAGAGCACTGAGGATTAAACGGTGTATATAAAAGCATAAAGCTTATGACTATCAGCTCTCAGGCAGCTGGATTCCTCAGTACCCTGGAGCAGGACTGAACTGGCTCACGAGAGGGAATTGTGCACATCTCTACCCAGCTCTGAGTTTACTGACCCTGCACCTAGTCATAGTGGGACTAACTAAACCACGGAAATCAGCAACAACCACCACTCAGGGCTCCCTGCCTTAACCCTTCCCCTGAGAGCAAGTTGTTAAAAATCTACCAACACATCTGGTGGGATACATTTATTTGTACTCTTTTCCAACACCAGATCTTCAATTCTTTCCCTAATCCTTTTCCTTTTGACGATTACTACAACATTTTAATATCCTCTTCTTTTCCTTCCATGGTGGTCAAAGCCTTTTTTGCATCTGTATTTCTGCCACCTCAGAGAAAAGCATCTGCTCAAGGAAGACTGTGCATCTTTGTTCTTTCTCTTTTTCCTTTAATACAACCTTGGAACTTTTAGTCATTTCCGTTTTCCTATTCAGTCTTAAATGTGAAAAAAGCAAACAGCTGGCTCTGCAATTTTCAGAAATGCTCCGTGTCTCCATCTCTCCGCATCTTTATCTTGGCTGGGGGCTCTGGGCAGTCCCAAGCTTTTGCATCCACCAGCAAAGTGTTTTGTAAAATGTTGCAAATTACACCTCTGTTTTTTCATGCCTCCCCATTTCCAGTCATTTTAACTGGTGTTTCATCTGCAAACTTGATTAGGAAGGCTATATATTCGTATTATTTCTCAGCAATATGGTTTTAAGATAACAGCCCTAAAGTTTGGAGTGCCTAAACCTCATCTCAGCCTGGGACTCTGCAGAGAGTTTATCAGTCAAAAAGCTTAAAAGGTGATACTGAATGAAGACCTTTAAAATGGCTCAGAACCTGTTCTGACTTGTGAGCTCTGATCTCTACCAACAAGTTAACCCTGATTAACTTCCCAGGTGTGATCCCATCTGGGTGAACTCTAAGAAGATCTACCCCATTGGTTTTCAAAACATTTCTGTTTTTTAAAGTAGCAAAATCTTTTCCTCAAAGGTAATTTACATGAAAGTCCAGTATATAAAATAGTATATAAAACAAGCTGAGTTTTTCTTCCCAGAAGGAGGGGTTTCAAATAGAAGTGTTCAAAAAACGTTGATGAGCCTAATTTATTTTTTAATTAAAAAATTTATGCATCCATTCTGTTGCAGGTAGTTTTTCTAAATTACACTATGTTTTCTCTTTTAACAAAATTATAAATCTTGATTTTCTATGCCAATACTTACACAATGATCAAAAGATCAAGCGGGTTTTATAATCATGGACAACTTCTTAAACTCTGCAGTTTGGGGGTTCTTGGGTGGCTCAGTTGGTTAAGTGGCTCAGCTACCTTTGGCTCAGGTCATGATCCCAGGGTCCAGAGATCCAGCCCTGCATGAGGCTCCCTGCTCAGTGGGGAGTTTACTTCTCCCTCTTCCTCTGTCCCTCCCCACTGCTCAGGCTCTTTCATAGGCTGTTTCTCTCTCTTTCTCAAATAAATAAATAAATAAATAAATAAATCTTTAAAAAAAAAAAGACTGCAGTTTTGTGGTGAAATCCATCAAAAATGGCACAATTTTGTTTGTGCCTTTATCATGTCTTTTTGCACTTCAGTTTCTTGTGTGGAAAACAGTTGTGTAAACTGTGTGGCTTTAGTATGGATGTTCTCTTGTTGATACAAAAACAAAATCCATATTTTAACATAACTACAGCACTTAGGGTCTTCAGGCTAATCAGAGAAAGAAAAAAAATGGCAATTTCGAATGGACTGAGATTTAAGCCTTAAAGGTTTGTAACCTATTTTGGAACATCTGGATGTATGCCTCTTTGCCCTACATCTCCTTCCATATATTGATATTATAATTTTATTGCCATGAATGAAGAATGGTCTTTTTTTTTTTTTAAAGATTTTATGTATTTATTTGATAGAGATCACAAGTAGGCAGGGAAGCAGGCTCCCTGCCCAGCAGAGAGCCCGATGCGGGGCTCGATCCCAGGACCCTGGGATCATGACCTGAGCCGAAGGCAGAGGCTTATCCCACTGAGCCACCCAGGCACCCCGAAGAATGGTCTTAATAGGCAGTTAGTCATGCTATCCAGTTATCAGCAGAAAAACAAATTAGTACCAACAATGCTAAAATGCTATATTTTTTTTCACATTTTATTGTTTTGTACCTAATACGCCTATAGTTCAGATTGATTCATATGGTCACTTAGCCAGTGCTATTTTATCTGTTGGCCTCTTTGAACTCAGAGCCTAGGGATTATGAGCTTTGCAAGGGCTTGCTAAGATGTTTGAGTCCAGAACAGAAAATATATTTATCTTGAAATATAAAAAGAAAACTGCTAACTAAAAATAGGGAACTGTTGAATCATGTGTCTCTCAAAGCTTACATTATGTTAACTAATTTAATGCCAGTCTTCTACAGTCATACGTCAGTGTAATAACCCTTAAAACAAAAGAACAAAAATGAATTATTTATTCTTCATAAAACTCAAGATTTAACAATGTGCAAAATCCTTTAAGACAATTTGCTGAATAATAATAATAAATTTGAAGTAGAATATTTAGTATGTTTCTTATGAAGTCAAATAAGGCCAAAATCAGGAAGGTCTAGAAAAGTATTTTTCTTTTTTTAAAGATTTATTTATTTATTTGAGAGAGAAGGAGAGAGAGAGCATGAGCAGTGGGGAGGAGCAGAGGAAGAAACAGACGCCCCTCTCAGCAAATAGCCAGCCCGATGCGGGGCTCCATCCCAGGTCCCTGGGATCATGACCTGAGCCAAAGGCAGATGCTTAACTGACTAAGCCCCTGAGGCACCCCTAGAAAAGTCCTCTTAAAAGTCCTGTACACTTAGCAACTAATTTGCCTTGACAGATTAATTAATTAAGAAATTGGTCAAAATAACAAACTACTTTGCTTATTATCAGGGTCAAAGTCAAAGAGGAAATACTCAAGAATAAAACTACTTAGTCATATACTGAAGTAGACTTTAAACTGTTTCTGTAAAATAATCTTGTTTTACCAAGTGACATGTCTGTGGCCTACCATGTGGAAATAGGAATGTTGTCTATAAAGGACAAGTCTTATTTGGTTTTCTTGGTTGATTTATGTAATAAGTGGAACTGCTCAAGTGTTTTCCATAATTACATTTAATTTGTTTTTCAGTACATATCAGAATCTTACTCATGATGGTCATCACTTACTGATGATAGAAAGGATGTTTCAGGAGTGTTGCGGGGAAGACCTTTAATCCATCTGTTCTCCAGGAATGAGTTCTTAATCTAGGGTTCCAGGACCTATAGTTAACTAGTAGGTGATGGATGGATTGTAGGAGACCTTTCTGCTCAGTAAAATTGTACCAAAAAATATTTGAATATGTGTATGTGCATGGATGTGATTCTCTATGGCAAAGTTCTATAACTTTCACAGTCTTCTTAAAAGGATTCATGCATGTGTATGTGGGTGTGTATTCACCCACGCATGCTTGCACGTGCACACATGTAAAGAAACCCTGCCCCAGAGTCTCTCCTTGGATCAAACCAGATTATCAAAAGATCAAGATTGTTTGTTTGTTTTAAGATTTTATTTATTTGAGAGAGAGAGAGAGAGTATACAAGTTGGAGGAGCAGTTAGGAGCAGAGGGAGAAGAAGAAACAGGCTTCCCGCTGAGCCGCGAGCTGGATTCGGGACTCGATCCCAGGACCCCGAGATCATGACCTGAGCCACAGGCAGATGCTTAACTGACTGAGCCACCCAGGCGCCCTGAAAGATCATGTTCTTGGTCATATTATCTTGAGTCTTGGTTTGCCCCCTGCCTTCCCTATTTACCGCTTTCTTGCTTAAGAACAAACAAACTTCCAATTTTGAACCAAAAGTTTTGTGGAGGTTTTTGGGAAATAGACTTGTGAAATCTTTAACTACATCTGTTTGGAAAGCTGGTGAGGGTGTTGTTTATCATGTTATTAAGAACCTTCCCTAGGAAGATCCATTTGAGAAAATTAAGAGGTAATCTTTTAAAAGGTTTTGCTTCTCTCAGGAGATTGGCAGGTTGTTTTTGTTTTTGTTTTTTTTAACCTGTAGAGTTCTGTCCACTCTTGTTCTACTTGGTCTTGGTTTTGACTTTCTATTCTTATTGATACTTTTTATTCTTAATTACAGTTTCTATTTTTGTAAGCATTATTGACATAAATCTTCTTAAAGAATGGCTAAGGGGAAAAAGAAATGAATATCCAACTCATAAATGGAGAAATTAAATTTCAGTTTAATGGCTACCCAAAATAACAGAGCCTGTCCCACATCAGACCTCAAACCCAGGCCTCTTATATGCCAAACTTGCTCTTTTGATAGTTTTCCATACAGATGACTCAGAATATGGGAAGCAGTGCAACTTGAATGCAGACCTATAAGAAGCTCCTCTGGCCTCTATGGCTTCCCAAGTTATGAAACTACATCCTTTTTAGTTCTCTGGAAATTTACCTTTTTACCGTAGACAACACAGTGACTATGAAATTTCTCTTTTCTATTTATAATAGCATTTGAGGAAACTGGGGTGGGGGGGGTAGTAGCAGAGTGCTGAACAGATGAAGAGACAGAAAAGCTTGGATTGCATGTCTACCTACTCTCTCTGCATCTTCTCCTCTTGCAGAGAAAGATAGAATATCACAGTAATTAAGAAGGTGGGTTCTAAAAAAAAAAAAGAAGATGGGTTCTAGAGCCACATAGATTTATGAAGCCCAGCTCTGTACTTGCAACCATGTAACCTCGGAAAAGTTACATAACCCATCTTTGCAAAAGAAAGTTGGCTTTCATTTATCCCATAAGGTTGCTGTGAAGATTAAACAGTTTATTCATATATAGAGAGAGAGCTTAGAACCATACCTGTCATATAATACAATCTCAGTAAGTATATATATTGTGATTACTGCCAGAATTATAAATAGATACGGCATAAACATGTTCACCTTGTAGAAAGAGACCCCTTGGAGAACATAGGAAAGTCAGGTCTTTCTCTTACACGTAGAAAGAATTAGACTCAGTCCTCTGTCAGACGGTATATTTTCACCAGGGCAAAATGCAGTGGGCACAGAACTAGGGTTTTAAAAGAATGCGGGTGTCATTTTACGTACATATCAAGACCTGGGACTGATTTTTAAAACATTTCTCTAGTACCTGCTGAAATCCATTTCAGGTGAGAGTGGAAGCGACAGAGAGAGCCAGGGAAGAAGTAGTGGAAATCGCATGCACAAGGTTGTTGTTCCAACTTTAGAGGTTGGAGTGAAGCCACCTCGAAGATTTGGCCTAGTATGCTTATGATCCTAGGAAATTTCCCCAGCATTAAAGTTGTGCTTCAGGGAACAGAAAGAAGTAATGATTTTTGTATCTGTAAATAAGGTCGTTGCTATGCGTGAGTGGCAACGTTCCATAGACATTAGCTATTTTCACTTTCTTGTGGTCCACCCATGAATTACAAAGCGCAAAAGGGTGTTCCCTTTCTAGTTGAAAATAGCTTTTGGCAGCATTTTCTGACACAGTTCTCCCATGCGCCACGGGACCTGTCACCTCAATCATTTTGCTTTCTCTTTCATCCTCCCACAAAAGTGATTTTGAAGGGGGAAGGTAACTGATCAGATGAAGCTGAGGGATATGTGAGCGTGTTAATAACAACCTGTCAAAACCCGGGATAGCCAGATGCAAACATGTTAGATTAGGGTAAGGTGGATGTCTAAAATGTTCCTACCCTCATTTACCTGGAATTCTGTGCAAACCTCCATCCTCCTTCCACGTCTTGAGAGCAAAACATTGCTCTCATCTTTATCTGCAATAGTACAAAAATCAATAGCAAACCTTTATTTTTTTTAAAGATATACAACACTCACAACTCAAAAATTCACTCTCAGCCTCTTTGATTCTCAAAAGAGTTCATGAAACTAGTCCCAGGATATTCTTTATTGGGGGAAACAATCAAATAATCATTAATAATTATATATACATATTTACATGTATAAATATATAAAATAATGAAGATTAAATACAAATTAAATTCAAATAAGCCTTGCTGGAAAGCCTGAAGAGATGCACTTAAAATGGTACCCTTTGGCCCAAGTATTGCTCTAAATGCTTTACTTACATTAGTCAATTTAGACCTTCATAAAAGCCTCATGAGGTGGGTACTGGGATTATAACCATTTTTCAGATAAAGAAACTGAGGCACAGAGTGAGTAAGGATCTTGTTTAGGTTTGTACAGCCAGCTGAGAGAGATGACATTCAGACCCGGGTGGTTTGTCTCTAGGTTTGTCCTGCACTGGACAACACTGTCTCTCATGACAAACACAAAGGCCTGGGTGGTGGTGAATTCTGAGAGGCTGTGATAATTCGCTGAAGCTTGCTCCCTCCTCATAGATCAACTGGAGTAAAAATGTAAAACTAGAGTTTCAAGGGACGTTAGAAATCACTTAGGCCCTGAAGTATCTTGTAGCTAGTTGGTGAGAGAACCAGGGTCCCAGATATTGGCTCCTTTCACCTTGTCCAGTGCCTCATCGCATTAGAGTGGGCTTTCACTAGGAAATACTCCCATAAGATTCTTCTCTTCTTCTTCTGCAGCTCCTGTTTTTCTGTGCTGTTCCATCCCCAGTGCCTCCCATTTAAAGTCATGGTATTCCGGAAGGAACACGGGCATGTGGTCAAGACCCTAAGCTTTGAGGCCCAACTCTCGTATTTCTCAACTATCTGAAACCAGGCCACACTCTTTATCTCCTGGACCCTTTATTTTCTCATATACACAGTGGTAATAAACACCTGCCTTTTTTTTTCTTTTTTCATGTTGCTGGGTTTTCTCCAGAATTGACATTTCCAGATCTCTAGATCTTTGCTACTTAAAGTGTGGTCCATACACCAGCAGCATGGGCATCAGTGGGAGCGGCTTAGAAATAAAGAATCTCAGCCCCAACCTCAAGTCTGCTGAATCAGAATCTGAATATTAGCGAAATCTTCAGAGGACTGCTATGATATTAAAGTTCAAGAAGCCCTGTGAAAGTGCTACAACTCTAGGTAGAAGGGTTCTTGTTGTCTAGAAGGTAGTTCATGTCACCAGGTTTTTACTCTTGAGACCAGTTTTGGAATGTGGAAACTTTTTGTATTTTAAAAAAGGTAATTTACTGCATATACTATCTCTTATTTAATACCCCCTGTGGGGTTTGGAGCAGCACCCTTAAAAAAACACAGTAACTATTACACTAAATGGGATAAAGATCAAGAATTATCTTTATTATTGCCTTCAGTGTGTTTGTTGCAAACTTAGACAACAAGTTTTGGGTTTCAGAGCTTTTTGGGGTTTTGGATAGACTTATGGGGACTGATAGATGAATTTCTCAGGGATGTCCTGCCCTGCAAGGTCCTATTAACTGTTCTAAACCCAAGACAGGTGCATGTTTTGGGGTTAGAGAGTCAGCGTATGATTCCTAAAACAGAAGAAGACTTTGCTTGTAATTTTTTTTCTATGTATTTCCTTTTAATTTTAAAGTGCATTTACTCTAAGGATTTGCAGAAAATTGCTTTGTCCTAGAAATTATATAGTCTTTGTGCGGCTATATAATTACTAAGTGATTGATAGTTTGGTTCAGTTGTTCCCATTGCTTGTAATTCTTTATTCCTTAAAAATCAAATAAATAGCTCAATTAATTAAAAATGTCTTATCGAAGGTATTGATGATATGGGTGATTGAATCACAGAAACAAATGTTCTTATGATAAAACTTCTCTAAAAAGTTGAAGGAACTGGGGGCGCCTGGGTGGCTCAGAGGGTTAAGGCCTCTGCCTTCCGCTCAGGTCATGATCCCGGGGTCCTGGGATCGAGCCCCGTGATGGGCTCTCTGCTCAGCGGGAAGCCTGCTTCTCTTCCTCTCTCTCTGCCTGCCTCTCTGCCTACTTGTGATCTCTGTCTGTCAAATAAATAAATAAAATCTTTAAAAAAAAATGTTGAAGGAACTGCACCCTTCCATTTGATTTTTCCCACTCTCTCTTTTCTACTACCTTAAACATACTGTTTAAGATTATGTCTTGAGGGCTCAAGCACAGGCAGAATATTTGGGCTACTTCTCTAACATGATGCCTTTGTTGTAGCCTTGCTTGGAACAAAAAGAAAGGGGAAAAAATCCATTAGCATAATTTCATCACTGATATTTCAAAGAAGACCCACCTAAAAGGAAAATCTGTTTGAAGAACCTGTAAGATTTAAGGGATGGAAGAGAATAGGGCCTCTGGTTCAGTAGAATTGGCTTCTAATCCTAGCTCTTCCCCAAGATGCTGACAGGAGCTGGAACTCTCTCCCCTCTTTGTCTGGAGCACAAGACATTTGGTGAGTAGTCAGTGCTGGGCAGCAGGTTTAGGACTTCCCTACCAGAAGTACCTACCAAGTCAGCTCAGAGCCCTTTTAGAGACAATGAAGCTGAAATGACCAGCTCTAAACCGAGCCGGCTCTGGAACATGTACATGCATTCACGTTAATGTCCAGAGCTTGTTCTTGTCAGGGCATGAAATCCATTTATGTTATTTCACGTAATCTTCATAAAACTTTGGATGACAAAAAAAACTACAGAGCAGGAAACTGAGGCTTGGGAGTTTAGGTAAATTGCCAAAGATCGCACAGCTAGAACTCAGGTCTGGCTAATTCCAAAAATTGTGCTCCGCACCACTGTGGTTTTCAGTTTTATTCTGAGCCTTAGATTTGCCTTAAGAGCCCTAGAGTTCAAGGTAACACAGCAGTACTCTGAGCAACAAGGCTGGACAGGCTACCTAAGTACTGTCCATGGAAATGGTGTTGGGTAAAGGGGGAGGGGAGGTGGCAGGACTGGGATTCATGAGCCCACAGAAGATGATTTATGGCTTCTTTTCAACCTGCCTTCTATCTTCCTTCCAGGGATATAAGTGAGATAATCATAGGATTATAGTGATGAAATGAAACTCCTAAAGCCAATCTATCCCCCTGCCTTCAGGCAGTGGTTCATTTAAACTAGACAATTTTCTCCCTTTGTTTAAAGATCTTAAGAGGAGGAATTTCCAAATCACTCAAAGATACCTATGACAGGGGCTCACAGGTCTCATGGTGATTAATCTTTTTCTGATAATAAGCCCAAATTAATTTCCAAGCATTTATTGAGTTCCTACATTGTCCCCTGTATTAAGGTGGGTGGTGAAAGTTGTGTGTGTGTGTGTGTGTGTTTTAGATGTTGTAGGGAGGCATAGTTAGCTTGCGCTTAGATTTATTATAGTTTTCTTAGATCAACAAAAGTAATACAACTGCAGTAATTAAAACCCAGTAAAGGGGCACTTGTGTGCCTCAGTCGTTAAGCATCTGCCTTCGGCTCAGGTCATGATCCCAGGTTCTGGGATTGAACCTGCGGGCTCCTGCTCAGTGGGAAGCCGGTTCTCCCTCTCCCACTTCCCCTGTTTGTGTTCCCTCTCTCACTGTCACTCTCTCTTTCAAAATAAATAAATAAAAATCTTAAAAAAATAAAACCCTGTAAAAATATATTCAGAAACCACATGCTATGTAGCAGTAATCTTAAGACCTCTCTGACATTCAACTTACTGTTCTGTAAGTGAAGGGCAGACAGTCTTGTCACCATGATTGCTTAGCAGCCTGAGGAATGCAGATTCTTAGATATGTGGGTGATAAGACCTCAGGAGAGAAGTAAATTTGGGGGGACAGTCTTGTTCAGGTGTTAGGGAGTTGGTTCCAGAAGAATGGGTAGCCTTGGCCTTGGGAGACCAAAAGACACTCTGGGAAAATAACAGGAAAACATCACCTGTTAACCAGCCAATGAAGGCCCATTGAGGGAAGAGTGGGACCAGATTATCTAAAATTGCACATAGA
This sequence comes from Taxidea taxus jeffersonii, assembly GCA_003697995.1. Taxonomy (NCBI): domain Eukaryota; kingdom Metazoa; phylum Chordata; class Mammalia; order Carnivora; family Mustelidae; genus Taxidea; species Taxidea taxus. The sequence continues at coordinate 28,227 of RCUC01135887.1, forward strand.
TTTGAGGCATTGGGGTTAAAGGTGGCATCTCATTGAAAACATGACAGCAACAACAATAACAATAACATAAAGAGGAAATGCAGAGAGAAAGGAACTAGGTGACCAGATCATCTCACGTATCCTGGTCCCTAGGCTAGGTGATTTAGGGAGATAACCCTCACACCCACTTAGAAATCAGAGGTGAGTTTTCCTAGTCACGTATGATGAACCAAAGCTCAGAGAGGTTCCGTAATATGCCTCTATTCCCCCTGCAAGTAAATGGACTCAGGCCTATTTAAGTCAAAGCCTGAGATTTGTGCATGGCCAGGATATGAAGTAGTAGGTGTTGTGGATATTTTATGAGAGTGGAGTAATTACCTTAAGGTAAAGAAGCAGGGGAGTGCCAAGTTCATGTAGGCTTACAGGTGGCAGGATGAGAGAGGGAAGAAGGCATCCTAAAGTAATATTCTGGGAGATTGAAGGGAACATGGATCGGTTATGGGGTTGTGAGGCTGGAAATGGGCAAATCAGAGGGGAGTACAGTGTTTGGAATATGAAAACACTTGAAATTCTCTGACTCCATAGATTTCAAATAGGGAGAGAAGCTGGTTTGGAGATGAAGGCGACTTGCATCTTGGATATAAGTGATCTCAATTGGTGTGCCCAGACGGATGCTGATGTTGTGCATGCGGGGACCTTGGCATAAAGGCAGAGCTAATGAGAAAGCTTTGGGAATGATTAGCAAAGACAAATCATTAAAATCTGAAAAAAGGGGGGAATTCAATAGGAAACAGAGGGAGTAGAGCCCCTCTAGGACAAATGTGAGAAGAGCAAGAGAAGTCTGCATGAGAGAGTGAGTATTCAAGGAGAGCATAAGAAAAGCAAGAGAGCAGAATATCTACAAGCTGAAGGGAAAGTGATGTGCAGGAAAGTGGGGTAGAGTAAGGAGGATGGGGTATGTGGGCCTGCTAATCCTCAGAAACTCCAGTTATAACAGAGAAGTCTATTAGAATGAAGATAGAAAGGGGTGCCTGGGTGGCCTAGGTGGCTCAGTCGGTTAAGCATCTACCTTGAACACAGGTCATGATCCTGGTGTCCTGTAATTGAGCTCCATGTCAGGCTCCCTGCTCAGTGGGGAGCCTTCCTCTCCCTCTCCCTGCCATTCTGCCTACTTGTGCTTTCTCTTTCTCTGTCAAATAAATAAATAAAATCTTAAAAAAAAAAAAAAGAATGAAGACAGAAAAATCCAAAGTGTGTGTGTGTGTGTGTGTGTGTGTGTGTGTGTGTGTGCTTGTGCATCGTTTCAAGGATCTTTTCTCTTTTGTTATTTCTTCAGGCAAACAGTACAACTGTGATCTTTAGATTTTCTGCAAAAGAAGAACTCTTCTGTAGAAGTTTCTCTGATACAACTTTGTACTTGAAAACAATGCACTTTCCTTGGTTTCCATAAGGTGTTAATTGCTGAAATGGTCACCCAGAAATTTGGAGCGCTCAGAGGCTCACTTGGTAACCATGGAAGATATCCTTCTGTGAGCCGGGCTCTATGCTAGGCATGGCCCTGCAGGTAGGCAGATGGAGTCCTCTCCCTTCTCCCCCACAAGCCATGTTGTCATTAGCTCAGGTAGACAAAGGGAGTAGCAGAGGCAAAGGGAGCCGCTGAGATGAGGCTGAACTGGCTTCAGTCTCACACTCTGCCTCCATAATCAGTTGAGGCTGGGGGTAAGTGGCAGTTCCCTTCCAGACGTGTGACCCTCTGTTGCATAAACAAATGAGAAGTGAATGTCGCCTCTAGCCCAGGAAGCCCTTTTCCCCAAGGCAGATTTGGCGGGGAGCTCAGGAGGTTTGCCCCCTTCCCCTGCAGTGATCATCTGTTGGGATCAGGTGATCAATATCCTGGGAGAGCTGCTGGACAGGAGCGGGCAGCAAATAGGCCAGGCAGTTCCTGACTTTTTCTTTGGTTCTTTTACCTTTCAGATAGATGGCTTGTCCACCTGCTTTGACAAGGTAAATGCAATATGTTTGAAATTAGTATATATTTTATTATAAACAACCTATGTCTCTTCTTCCGTTGATACTCATTTCACTGACAAGCATTTTTGGGAAATCACAGTCACTTCTTCTCTTCTGCTCTCTCTCTCCATTCCCCGGCCCCCCAACCCCCACCCCGTGCCGACCACACCACTTAGATACACACAGAAGCCTTCACGTTCTGTACGTTTTCATACATGGAGGGAAGACAAAGCCTTTAAAAATATTAATCATCTTCTATTTTTCTTAGTCAGACGGAAATTTCCTGCACTTTTGTTCATGTAAACGCGAAATTATCTTCCTGCAAGTTGAGGTGGTGGCGGTTCCTGAACACAGTTATATTTTGCAGATAACAGGATTAGCTTGGATGTGGGTAATAAGTTGGTGAATCTCCCCCCGGCCATTTCTCAACACTGTGAGAGCACTAATCCTTTATGCTTTGATGTCTTCTACTTTTCCATCAGGTGCGCCACGGACTATTTGTCCTGGGGCAGTCAGCTCTCTTATAAGATCTCATAGTGTCCTCATTAGCTGCGCCTATTTACCCAGCCAGCCTGTTGAACCCAATTTATAGTTTATGTGATTAATTCCCAAAGTACAGTAAACCCTAGCTCTAAGGCTCTCTATTATATGACTGCATCTCCTTTAAGGGCAAACACAAGCTTCAGCTCTTCTGCTGTATGACGGCATCATATATAATACACTAATAATTTTACTCTCGACGACACATTAAACATCTTTCTATGCACTTTCTTTATAGAACACAGCTCATAAAGAAAAGAATGTTCCATATTGGACTGTAAGGTGCTAACTATGAGGGAATCATTTGGTTTTTTGCTTTAAATTTTTTTTTTTGGCTGAAATTATGGCACAGCATTACTATCTGGTTTGAACAGTGAATTGGCACACCACGTCACTGTACAACTCTTTATCTACCGAAATCTAAGTTTGAAAAGGCTGAATAGATAATGTGGCAGCACAAACCCATGGGCTCCTGTTCATCTTTTACATGCAGGCTTGGAAGATAAAAGGTTTAAGTGCATGCATGCATGTGTGTGTGTGTGTGTGTGTAGAGAGAGAGAGAGAGAGCGAGAAAGCCAGACAAAGACAGAAAGCAAAATGAAGAGAGGAACACTCAAGGCAGTCTATGTAAAGCTTTGCTGGGATTTTTCTTATAGCAGAAAGAATTATGGAGAAGTGACTTACTATTGGTACAGGGGGAAACTATCGGTGGTTCTTAACTGGGTGTATCTCTCTCCCTGGACATTTGACATTATCTGGGGATATTTTTGGTTAGCACAACTCAGGGGCATGCTAGTGGCATCTAGTGGGCAGAGGCCAGGAGTCTAGCTAAATATCCTACAGGCAGCTCCTACAACAAAAAATTACTTGGCTCCAAATGCCAATAGTGTCAAAGTTGAGAAATCCTGTTCTATACCTCTGGATGATGGAATTAATCGCAGGGAATGTGATCATTTCTGCTTTTAAATCTTAACTGACCTCAATGTTGAGAGGGCATGAAAAGACAGTTGACAGTTGGCATCTATCTATCTATCTTGAATTTTGCAAAGACAGCAGATCAGGGGCTGATTATTTCTAGTATGAACGCTTAAGTCTCTCACTTCTTTTTACTTGAAGACAACTAATTTGGTGCATAATGAATCTAATGGGGGTTGGCCAAAGAAAAGTGTGAAGTAGGACTCAACCTCCTTTGCTACTGGTCGGCAGCTCAAGACAGCATTCAAGGAGGTAAGATGTAAAAATGAATGTCTTTGAAACTATGGATTTCCATTATTTATAACACCTCTATTCTATTTCAAGTCTGTCTCTCTGTATATTATCTCCATTCTCCATGGCCAGGGAAATGAGTAATCATGAACATTTGCTGATGATTTACTTGTCTATGGATAATCCCGCAATTCTTTTTTGGACAATTTTCTCATGGCTGTGGTCTTTATTTAGAGATGAATAAACTGAAGTGGCAAAGGGAGAAAAGTAGCATGAGAAACAATGGAGAATTATTAAAGCACTGTGATGGGATGGCCTTAGAGTAGCAACCATCATTGCTGCACGGACCCAAGGCTTTTTTCCCTGGTTCCAGGAAGACTCCAGAGATCTGATAACCATACGAGTCACTACATAGATGCCCAGATACTTCTTGGATGAATTTTCCCTTTAACACGTCTATGGAGCAAGTAGCTTCTTTAGGGAATGTCACTTTTTAGAGGAAATGTTTTTGTTCCCAAGTTCTTGTCCTGGAACCTACACATGAAGTTTTTATCATCCATATCTTGAAGTTTTTACCATCCAGTTTTTAATCATTCAGTCCACGAAGAGGACTTTGATTTTACTGTTAATTGTATACTCTCACTAAATGTATAGCTAAGGAGAGTTTTATGTTCCTCCACTTCCTGTTCCCACATTTCTTTAGGAATTGGGGCTCTCCAGCCATGTGAGATCCTCAGTGACCCAACTGAGTCATGGGGCTTCAGCATGAAGCATTTAGTCTGGCTCACCAGCAAGGAGATTGCTTTTCCCTTAAAATGAGGGCATGTGTGTGTTTCTGGCAATGTGCCCTGTCTATAGTGGATTTTCTCCAGGAGTATAAGGTGTAGTGTAGTCTCCTGATTGGGAATAGTGGCATTTAAAAAACTCGGTAAATCTCTCAGCAGAGATAGTATCACTCAGCTTTGTGTCATTCCAAATAATCTGACCCTTAGTTTGCTATCCTTTGAAATATACATAGTGATGCTGGACTCCCTCATAGAGATGTAGGAGGAATCATTCATAAAACATATTGTAAAGTTTTTATGAAAGTCCAAAGTACTATAATAAATCAGATATTGATACCTTCTGGTTCTGAAATTCTCTGACTTTATGATGCTAAACAGGGAATTATCACAATCTGTAAAAATGCAGCTGGTGGTAAAATGTCCTAAGGCAGGATTTGATCCTGAGTAGTGATGTTGCATATTTTTTTGTTTTGTTTTTCAAAATACAGTCAGCTCTTCATTTTCATCACAAATAGCAAATGGAGATAATCTCAAGAAGATGAGATTAAAAATTCCTTGCAATCAAGTGACATAAATTAGACATTTTTAATATAAGAATACATTTACATTTCAGAACATGTAAGAGTGACAGGTAATATTGATGAAGTACTTACTGTGTTCTAGGAACTGTGCTAAGCTTTCTATGCTGATTATATTTTTTAATCTCTAAAGTAATCCTGTGAGGTAATTTGCTACTGTTATCACCAATTTACTGAGGAGTAAACTGAGGCCTACCATACATGTAGTAAGGGGCAGTAATGGGATTCAAACTCGAATACTTCTGACTCCAGCATCTGAACCCTGGGCCACTCCATTATACAACATATGCTTGGATTCTCATTACAGAGGAATTGGACGTTATATAACATGCATGGTTTTCCTGTTATCTGTCATTAAAGCACACTCAACTGAAATTCTTTGAACTTAGCAACTCAAGTATATTTTTAGTTTATAATTGGTAAAAGTAGAGTAGTTCCTGAGAAATGGGTAGAAAATAGAACATTCTTTCATGTTCTCTTCAGTTGCCTAAGGAAGGTGAGGAAGGGGGACTGCCTTCTAACAATTCAGCATTGTGGGACCTCAGCAATTCTTTGCAGAGCAGAGCTTTTTCTCTTTTGCCTGGGGTGTTTAGGATGCTAAGAAGATCAGCTCTGGGCTCAGAGAGCAACAGCCCTAACTGGACATTGGGTAATCCAGAATAAAGAGCAGGATATCAGTAATGATAACAAGGTAATAAGATTTGCCTTTCTTCTCTGACCATCACCATCACCTCTTCCCTCAACAAACAAACAAACAACAACAACAACAACAACAAAAAACAACTCTCAACACTACAGGCCATATGATTAACATAATTCCTCTGAAATTTTCACATGTTCTACAAAGTAGCCGAGGCATATAGCAATTGGGGAGACATAAAGTACTCTGGGCTTAAGAGGTTGAGAGAGAGAGAGGAAAAAAGAAAAAAAAAGAGAAACAAAGACAGTGTTATGGGGCATCTGCTGTAGGCCACCGAAACGGTAGGTGAGGGAAAACCAGCTGCTGAGGTCAGTTGAACTCTCATAATGTTGAACTCCGAAGGGACTTGGATTCCCTGGACATCTGCTGGGCTAAAGACCCATGAAGGATCAAAGGAGTTACTGAATTGGAGAACTGCAACTTTCTGTTACCAACCGTAGCTAATGTAATTGAGGGAGAAATTGTGTTAGACTTGCTTATGGACAGGTAAGATTTTATTGAAAGTAGGAAAACAAGAGATAGGCTTAATATGCTTGCCTGTGTGTTGATGTGTACACAGTAGATAAAAATGAAAAAAAAAAAAACACCCGAATACAGCACTACCAGAGAATTAAACTCTGAGCAAGCATATTAAGGGATCAAGTTAGCATAAGAGAAAATATTAAACTTCAACAGGGTGGTGGGGGAGGGGCCCAAAGCAGTCCTGGGGACAGTCATAATTGCAGCTTTCTAGACTGCAATTCCTCAGGAAGAAATGAAGAAACAAACTAGCAGATCTTCACCGAGGCTTCGTGTAAGCTTGGTGTGGGCTCCGACAGAGCTTTCCAGGAAGAGCTACTGTACCACATCAGTTAAAGCTGTCAGGGCAGGGAAGATAAGGACAGTAAGACATCTAGAATCAATTAATGATAACAAGAGGGTTAAAGTGAAAAGGGGATTTTTTAAAGAGATATGCTAAGCAAATGGAAGAGATCAGAGAGAAACTTCGTCTGGAGTATCTTACTGAAGCAAGACTGAGAGTTCAGAAGTCATGAATTCAGATTTTAATCCCAGTTCTTTGTGAGATATGAAGGCAATGACTTGACTTATTGGCATCTGAAGTTTGCCTTTCAGTAAGGATGACAAGAATCAGCTTTCAAGAACTAAGTACAAGGGTATCGATGGTTGAAATTTCAGGGAGCTCTGAAAAGCTTCAGCATTACCCCTATGAGTCACTGAAGCCATTAATGTGTGGCTTTATTCAATCATGATGTTAAAATATGCCTGGCGAGGGTAACGCATTACATTTCATTAAGGGGACATGAGTATTTTCCTTTGAATAAGCTTTAAATTTGACTTGGGGATTGATTTGGCCATTCAAAGATGGAGGGCACATTTGAGATAGAAATAGTGGCCTTAACTGGGTGATACAGGCTTCCCCCACATCATAAGCTCCTCTACAGACACTTATGCAAGGGTAATCATTCTCACCATATCGTGGCCCACTCTAGGTGACACTTATTTAAGGTAATCATAAAAAGGTGGAGGGGCCGTATACTGTGGAATGATCTTTCTTACCTTTTCCATATATATATATATATATAGTGATTGTTGAGGGCAGTAATTACTGGTTTTAAGAAAGGAAGAGGGGATTGATCAATCTAAATTCCCTTTTTGCCTTGGAGCTACATTCCTAGTTGAAAGAGAAGGAAGGAAGGAGCTTCCCTTTCCCAGCTGTAAAGGAGAAGTATTGTACCCTTACAGAACCATAAAATAGCCCATCTGGAAGGGGTCTTACAAGTAAACTAAGTCCTACCTCATCTTCTTACAGATGAGAAAATTGAGGCTCAGTAAAGATGTTTGGCCCTCTCAGCTCATTGTTAGTGTCAGATCCTGGTGACTCTTGACATCAAAGAGACACTGTTGGCAGTAAAAGGATGCATGGAATAACCAGAAAATACTTTCCCTTACCCTATTTCTTCCAGCAATTTAACTGCTTAGCTTGCTGCCTCTTCTTCTCTCTCCTCTTTCCCCCTACCTCTCTTGCTTCCTATTGTATTTGGGGAAAATAAGAAAATAATATGCACCCATATTCTCCTACCCAGGAAAGATTTTTTTCCTGATATTTTAAAAGCACAAGTAGTATATGAAAGTGTTTTATTTTTTATAACCTAAAAAATAAAAAATAAAACTAAGGTCTTCTTTGATCTTTCCTTTTCCACATTATGGTTCTCTACTCCCATTCCTAGAGGCAATGACACGTGTCAGATGAACTTTTTTTTATTCTTCTTGGTCATTTTTCATACCTGTATTTGAGCCCATTGAAAATATACAACATCGATGTGTGTGTGGGAGATCTGTTTATAAATGATTTTGCACATGTAGTCCTCAACTTGTTTTGTAGTTTTGGTATCAGTGTTGATACTGATGTCAATATTGATCTTGTTCATTCCTCTTTACTGTTGTATAGTATTTTATTATATGAATATATCACATTTTATTACTCTATTCATGTATTGATGTCATTTAGATTTTTAAAGTTATAAACCATGGTGATTGAAAATCCTAATATCTGTCTCTTTGTGCACAGATGCCAACGATTTTCAAGGTTGCTTACCAAGAAATTGAGTCACTGAGCATTTAAAATGAATAACTATAGGCTGTCCTAACAATTATCTATACTAATTTGCATCAACAGAATGTTAAAATACTAATTGTTTTATGTCTCTAATACTTCAGACTACAAAATATTTTAATTTTGCCACCCTGTTTGATGAAAAGTAGTATCTCAGTGTGCCTGGGTAGCTCAGTTGTTAAGTGTCTGCCTTTGGCTCAGGTAATGATCCCAGGGCCCTGGGATCAAGCCCCGCATCTGGTTCCTTGCTCCACGGGAACTGCTTCTCCCTCTCCCACATCCCCTGCTTGTGTTCCCTTTCTCGCTGTGTCTCTCTCTGTCAAATAAATAAATAAAATCTTAAAAAAAAAAAAAAAAGAAAAATAGTATCTCACAATTTCAGTACTAAAGTTGAGGATTTTTCATATGTTTATCAGCTATTTGTAATTTGTTTTCTGTGAATTGCCTGCTCATAAACTTTGCCCATATTTATAAAATAGACTTTTTTCTCTACTGATTGGTAGACATTCCTTATACATTGTGGATACTACTATTTTATTATATAAATTGAAAAATATTTTCCCCTGTCACTTTCTTTAAAAAAAGTTTTTAATGTTAATTCGTTAAAATTTGATAATTACTGTGTAAGTATATGCATCTTGCCTTTTGAACTTGGGTAAAACAAGATTCCTTAAAGTGATAAATATTTTTCTATCTTCTTATAATCTAAGTTAATATTTTGGCTTTGTCTTTAATCTGGAGTTATTTTTGTGTATGGTATGAGGTAAGGTTCTCATTTTTTTTATATGGGTGGCCAGCTTTTTTATTCCATTTCAAATTTTTCTGGTATTCCATCCCTGGGGGCAACCATTAGTTTAGATTTCTACCACCAGAGATTGTTTTATCTGTTATTAGACTTCACATAAATGTATACAGAATGTGCTTTTCTGTATCTGGCTTCTTTTGTTCCACATAATGTTTCTGAGATTCCTATGTTGGTGTTCATTTTCACAGCTTTACTTAATTCTCTTATTAATGATTTTTAATTAATTTTTGTGTGCTATCTAATTAACTGTTATATAATTAACATAAAACAACTGAATTTAACCTTTTTTTTCAAGTCACTTGCATGCACTCACGCATGCACACACACACATTCTTCCATTGTTATTGACTTATTTAATGGGGACACTTCTAATATTTCACTATTAAGTGTATTAGCTGCATGATTTTAATTGATTTTTCTTTTCAGATGAGGACTTTAGCTGCATCATAATACATCTCGATGTATGCTGTATGTTATATTTTATACTGATTCACTTCTAGATTTTTGTAAAATTCTTTTTCAGTTTCATGACCTATGAATTATTTGGCATTCTGCTCTTTTCATTGTCAGATGTCTAAGACCGATGCTTTAGTCTAAATAAGAGCTTATTACTATGTTTTTATTGTTTTTGGGTTTTTTGCATAACAATTAGAGTGCAGACTAATTTATACTTTTTGTCTTTAAGATTTCTCTTAAGTATACAGTTCTATATGCTTTTTAAAATTCAAGTGTAATTACCATACAGTTTTATTAGTTTCAGGTGTAGCATTAGTTTCTCAGTGCTCAGTGAAATAAGTGTACTCTCAGTTTCCTTTATCTATTTCACCCATCCCCCCACCCACCTCTGCTCTGACAACCATTGATTCATTCTGTCTGTTTACATCTGTTTTTTGAGGGGGGAAGGGGTTGTTTCTTTTTTTCTCTATTTGTTCATTTGTTTTGTTTCTTGGATTCCATACATGTATGAAATCATAGGGCATTTTTCTTTCTGTGACTGACTAATTTCACTTAGCATTATACCTTCTAGGTCCATTCATATTGTTGAAAATGGTGAGATTTCATTCCTTTTTATGGCTGAGTAAGATTCCATCTTCCCCATCTTCTTTCTCCATTTGTCTATGGATGGATTTTGAGTTGCTTCCATATCTTGGCTATTGCAAATAATGTTGCAATAAACCTAGGGGTGTCTAGTGATTTTTGGGGTAAATACCCAGTAGTGGAACAATTGGATCATATGGTAATTCTATTTTTAATTTTTTGAGGACTTCCATGATGTTTTCCACGGTGACTTCACCAATTTACATTCCGGCCAACAGCGCACAAATGTTCCTTATTCTCCACATCCTCAGCAATACTTGTTTCTTGTGTTCCTGATTTTAGCCATTTTGACAGGTGTGAGGTGATATATCTCATTGTGGTTTTTGTTTACATTTATCTGGTGATTAGTGATGTTGAGCATCCTTTCATGTGTCTCTTGGCCATCTGTATGTTTTTAGAGAAATGTCTGTTTAGGTCCTCTGCTCATTTTTTAAAAAAAGATTTTATTTATTCAATTTATTCATTTGAGAGGGAGAGAGAGCACAAGTACAGGGAGAGGTAGTGTGATAGAGAGAAGTTGACTCCCTTCTGAACTGGGAGCCCAACATGGGGCTCTATCCTAGGGCCTGGAGATCATGACCTGAGCCAAAGGCAGGCGCTTAAAACCGTCTGAGCCACCCAGGTGTCCCTCTGCTCATTTTTTATTGCATTACTTGTTTATTGCATTACTTGGTGTTGAGTTGTATGAGTTCTTTATATATTTTGGATTCTAACCCATTTTCAGATGTATTATTTGTAAATATCTTCTTCCATTCAGTAGGTTGTCTTTTTGTTTTGTTGATTGCCTCCTCTGCTGTGCAAAAGCATTTTAGTTTTGGTGTAGTCCCAATAGTTTATTTTTGCTTTTGTTTCCCTTGCCTAAGGAGACATAAGTAGAAAAATGTTTCTATGGCCAATGTCAAAGAAATTACTGCCTGTGTTTTTTTCTAGGAATTTTATGGTTTCAAGTCTCACATTTAGATCTTTAATCCATTTTCAGTTTTATTTTGGTATGTGGTAAAAGAAAATGGTCCAATATCATTCTTTTGCTTGTAGCTATCCAGTTTTCCCAACACCATGTTCAAGAGACTGTCTTTTTCCCATTGCATAATCTTGGCTACTTTGTCATAGATTTACTGACCACATAAGCTTGGGTTTATTTCAGGACTTTATCCTCTTCTATTGATCTATGTGTCTGTTTTTGTTCCAGTATCATGCTGTCTTGATTACTACAGCTTTGTAATGTATTTTGAAATCTGGGATTGTGATACCTTCAGTTTTGTTCTTTTTCAAAAGTGCTTAGGCTGTTCAGGGTCTTTTGGGGTTCCATACAAGTTTTAGGATTATTTTTTCTAGTTTTATGAAAAATATTACTGGTATTTGATAGAGATTGCATTAAATATGTAGAATGCTTTGGGTAGTATGGATATTTTAACAATATTAGTTTTTCCAATCCATGAGCATGAGATATCTTTCCTTTTCTTTGTGTCATCTTCAGTTTCTTCCATCCATGTTTTAGAGTTTTCAGAGTACGGATCTTTCACCTCCTTGGTTAAGTTTATTCCTAGGTATTTTATTATTTTTGGTGCAATTATAAATGAGACTGTTTCCTTGAGTCTTTTTTTTTTCTACTTTATTATTAGTGTATAGCAATGCAACAGGTTTTTGTATGTTAGTTTTGAATCCTGTGACCTCACACAACTCATTTATCAGCTCTTGTAGTTTTTTGGTGGTGTCATTAGGGTCTTCCATGTATATGGTATCATGTCGTCTGCCAGTAGTAGTTTTACTTCTTCTTTATTTAGTTTAGATATGTTTTATTTCTTTTTCTTGTCTGATTGCTGTGGCTAAGACTTCTATTACTATGTTGAATAAAGGTGGTGATAGTGAGTATCCTTGTCTTGTTCCTGATTATAGGGGAAAAGCTCTCAATTTTTGATCACTGAGCATGATATTAGCTGTGGGTTTTTCATATATGGCCTCTATTATGTTGAGGCATGTTCTCTGTAAACCTACTTTATTGAGAGTTAATATGAATGGATGTTGTACTTTGTAAAATGCTTTTTCTGCATTTACTGAAGTGATAATACAGTTTTTATCCTTTCACTTGTTGATGTGATGTTTCACATTGATTGATTTGTGATTATTGAACTACCTTGCATCCCTGGAGTTAATTCCACTTGATTATGTTAAATGATTTTTTTAAATGTGTCATTGGATTTGGTTTGCTAATATTTTGTTGAATATTTGTTCATCTATGTTCATCAAAGCTGTTGGCCTATTTTTTTTCTTTTTTTGTAGTGTCTTTATCTGGTTTTGGTATCAGGGCAATCTTGCACTCAGAATGAGTGTGGACGCTTTCCTTCTATTTTTTGGAATAGTTTGAGAAGAATAGTATAACTCTTGGTAGAATACCCCTGTGACACTATCTGATTCTGAACTTCTTTTTGTTGGGAGTTGTTGTTTTTTTTTTTGATTACTGATTCATGTTCATTGCTAGTAATAGGTCTGCTCCAATTTTTTCTTTTTTCCCCCGATTCAGTTTTGGAAGTTTATATGTTTCTAGGAATTTATCCATTTCTTCTAGGATGTCCAATTTGTTGACATATAATTATTCATAATATTCTGTTGTAACTGTTTGCATTTCTGTAGTATGAGTTGTTATTTCTCCTCCTTCATTTTAAGTATACAGTTCATTTTTTAATTGAATTTTTCATGTGTATTAGAAAATGATGTGTTTTTCACATCTTTTTAATAATTGAGATATTTTTACTTCTGATTTAATGATGTAGAAATAAGAAAAAGATCACTTTACAGTGTTTCACTTCACACTCACCAGATAGATATATAAAATGGTGCAGCCACCTTGAAAAACAGTTGGGCAGTTTTGCAAAATGTTAAATATATAATTACCAAATGACCCAGCAACTTCACTATTAAGTATATGTGAAAAAGAACTGAAAACATATGCCCATATGAAAACTTGGTGAGAATGTTCATAGCATCATTTTTTATAATAGCCACAAAGTGGAAGCAATATAAATGTTTACCAGCTGCTAAATGGCTAAAAAAATTGGTATACCCATGCAATAGAATATTACTCAGTCCCAACAAGTACTGAGCTACTAAGACATGCATGTAGATGAACCTTGAAAGCACTATCCTAAATGAAAGAAACTAGACACAAAACCTTACAGATTATATTACTCCATTTACATGAAAACCCTGTAATAGGCAAATACATAGAGACAGAAAGTAGATTAGAAGTTACCTCAGACTGAGGGGACATGAAATGGAGAAAACTGCTAAAGAGTATGAGGTTTCTTTTGAGGTCATGAAAAGGATCTGCAATTAGATAGTGGTGATAGTTGCACAACTTTGTGAATATAGTAAAACCCACTGAATCATATATTTTAAAATGGTGAATTCTGAGTAAAATTTCCTGAGTGCAAACAGATAAACTTTTGTGGGGTTTTCCACATCCTAGTCTATGAAATGTCAGTTTTCTGATTCAATGCGCAATCTTTTTCACTTCTCTCTCATATTAGTTGTCATAATAGTTAAGTGGTTGGTTAATTGGCTTAGCATCAGATTTCATTGCCTATATATTATGTTTGTTTTTTTCTTCTACTCCAGGTATTTTCAGTCAAACCCTCTTTTGTGTTTTATTACAAACCTTACATTCCAATTTGAACTTTGAAGTAATTTAAAAAACAAAACTCTAATTTAGTTATTTATTCATTCAGTTTTCTGTTACTTAGTCATTTATTTAGCAAATGCTGACTGCCCACCATCTGCCTGACCCTATGCTAAGAACCAGTGATACAAAGATGACCAGTTTTGACCCTTAAGGACCTCCTGGTTTAGTTAGGTAAAACAAATGCACAAGTAAGGAAAACCGTGCATTTTGGTAGGGGTTTTAACAAAGGTACTGACCAGCTGTTCTTCAAGGGTAGAGATGGAAGGGATTACACTGAAGGTAGAGAATGAAGAACTAGAAAATTGTCAGAGAAGACTTCAGGAAAGCGGGAGTAGACATTCTCTAGATGCACAGTAGGTAAGGTGAGAGAACATTCCAGATATATAGGTTTTCTATGAAAACTTTCATAGCTGAAGTGACATAAAGGAAAGAAGCAGCCCATTAATTTATGTGGAAAAATTCTCGAGCATTCCCAGACCCAAAAATAACCTCTCTCAGGCTGTTCTGAGACCGTAGGATTTTTCTTGCTAATGGATATACAGAATAAAATAGAAATAAAGCACAGATGCTCAAAAGACACAACTGAAAGTGATGGTGTCTTGATGCTGAGATGCTGAGCGTAGTTTCTGGGGAAGGAGTTTTGTGGAGCCATTCTACCTGCTTGAGCGGTGCTTGCTACCTTTGTAAAAAGGCTTGATGCAAAACAAATGCTGAATACTATTTTTGCCTTTTCCTATAAGTTTCTTTTGGTTAGAGAGAACAGTATTAATAAGTCTTTTGTAAAAGCAAGGTGGCATAATGCAAACTTTCAAAAAGTGGGGGGATGCCTGTAGTAAAATTTTTAGCAGAGAATGAAAGTTGACCAACTCAACTCTTGAGTGTTTTCATTGAGTATTGCTATGTACACACATTACTAAATACAGTCCGTAGACATAATAAACAGAGCCCTCATAATACTATTGAGGGCTCACATAATTAGTAGAGGAGTCAGTATTTAAATTCATTTCTAGCTGAATCTATAGCACACAAGTCTTAGCCACCATATTCCCCTGCCTCTGATGACACTTGTAATCTCTACTCCCCCTTACCGTTTGTTTCTTTAATTTTCATGAAATTCTACCATATCTGAAGACTGCCTAATAATGTTCTCCCTTTACCGATTGCCAAAAGATAAATCAGTATGTTCCCAACAAACTTTATCTCCTTGAAGCTAAATCAAGTACTTTAAAAAATATTATCACTTTGACAAACTAAATATATTTTGATGGGCTCTATAACCATAGAAAAAGTCCCATAAGCATAATGAAAACAAAGCATTTAATTTCAAGTGGCAAATTTAATAAAAGCACCTTTTAATAATTTGTTGAATGTTAAAAGACATTAGCTGGTTGACAGATGATTTATACCACAATATTTGTCTCCTCCCTATAAAACACACTCAGATGTGGTGAAACAAATCACGTAAAATCTCTCCAGTTGTTTTTGTTGAGTTTCCTCTTAGTGCTCTAACACTCTGTCTATACCAGGTCTTCTGTATTTTAAAACATCTCTCTGTTAGCATAGTTTGGTGTTCTCTCCTTCTTTCAGATCAAACACCTGTGAGGTGGGATGAATATGGAATTCTTTTGAGTGTTCAGCACAGTGCAAAATGCTTTCCAAACTTTCCTGGCATAGAAAAGTACCAGATGTGTTTTCCTTAAAAGAAAAAGAAAGTAGATAAGCTTAGATGTATTTCCAGGTAAAGTTAATCCATATGTTGCTGATAAGTTAATTGATATTATCAAAAATTTCACTGATGCTACACGAATAAAGAACTCTTTATTGACTCTTCGTAAAAGTTCAGGTATATTTTGCTTTTAGATATGAGTAAGACTTTTGGCATAGGAATTTTATTTTTTTCATGTATAAAGTTCAGTGTTGAGGATCTTGATGATTCTTGGGAACTTCAAGATTTTAGAGGGAGGTGGTTAATTGGCACATGTGAGACTTGATGGTTATCTCACACAGAGCATAATGGAGTGGCTGAGTTATATGGATACTGGAGTTAGACTGTCTCGTATAATTCCTGTATCTATTAGTTACAAGCTGTGCAATTTTATGCAAATTTCTTACCTTTCTATACCTCAGTTTCTTATTCCTACGCTAAAGACAGTAATAGGATTACCCTGAAGGTTAAATTAGTTAAGGCATAGGAAGCACTTAGAATAGGTATATCATACATGCTCATACAAGTTGCCATTGTCGTGTATCACACTACAAGGATATTATCAACACCTAGCAGTACTCCTGACTCTTATTTCACACACCTAGAACCCATCCTTACCAACTTGGAGTTGGCAACACTTTTTACAGGTGTTTTATATGGCTGTACTGTAGGTGGCTTTCAGATGTTTGTGTGAAACATTGTGCTGGGCACTGATTTGGAACAAAAACACACCTATTCTGTACATATATCAAGTCTATAGGAGGCTGTATAAATTATTTCCTTTGGAAGATTTTCTGTTGACAAATGTAAGGTTTCACAATTTGGTCCAGGTTGAAGATGTCCAGCAGGGCTCTTGTCCGGCAAATGACAGCTTAGGGAAGCCTTGACCTCTAGGAACCCACAAGGTGTCCTCATAAACAACTAGATACATTCAATTCAGTGTGATCTCTCTGACCAAGAAGATATGTCTTAGTCACATTTCACACTCCTGATCCTGTGCTCTCCACCATTTCCCTCAGCTTTATCAGTACCACAGTGGGGGTGCATCCTTATTTGGAGCATGGATACGATTGGACTTATTTAATTAGTTAGAAACACAGAATCAATATTTGGTGCAGTAAGAGATGTGCATGTTCAAATAACACTGGAATTAAGCAAACAGTACGGTGACTGGTTGAGTCAGTACTTTCCTTTGGCCTGTGTTATATGGTATCAAATGAAAAGAAAGTGAGGCCAGGAATGTTCTTGGCCACTCTTTAACCCTAACATAGCAGGCTTTGGTCTGCCAGTAACATTTCCAGGCAAGTGAGGTATCTACATATTAAATCTCAGACATCAGCAATACTAAATATCAAAGGGACTATTTCAGTCTCTGCAGTGACAGTCATGCTTGATATTCAAAATATTTAATAGCCGTTATGTCTTTGATACTGACGAATCAGTACAGATGTTGGAAGAAGTCAACCAGTACAGCTATATTGTCAAAACCCTCCTGAATAGTACCCCTCTTGTATTCTCTTAGTCATTTGGGAATTTCTGAAGACAGGTTATTAACTGAACACTTATTCATGGAGATGTTGTTGTCAGGAAAACAGAAACAGATAGGTCAACAGAGAGAATTTAATATAGGAAATTGTTAAACAAGTGTTGGAGAACTGAGAAAACAAAGTAAAAACAGTGAGATAATGCAGATAGAAGAACCACAGGGATCAGCTCTCACTCCTAGATCTGGGGGAACAGAGTAAAGAGATTGGAATTATTAGAAGCAATAAACTCCAAGGAGAGGCACTTCAGTTGGGGATTCAGATTTCTGAAAAGGGGAGCTTGTTCTCAGACTTCTGAGGAGGAGGTCACTGGCCTGATGGTGTAATACTTGTGAGGCCAAGTGATGGTCCATTTCAGGGAGTGCCAAAAGAAGCTAGAAAAAGCTCCCGTGTTATCAAACTAAGTGCCTGTTCTGGGACCACACTGATAAGAATGGCAGGCAAGTTTTGTTTCTTCCCCCAGCCTTTTAGATCCCACCCCCTCCCTGGTGAGTCCCCTTTTGGTGCAATATAACAGGAAGCAAAATTGGTAAAAGAGAAATATATTTAGTAGAATGGTAGCCCTGGTATTATAAACACTATATATATAACTGAGTTGATTAAGAACCGAGAGATAGGGCACCTGGGTGGCTCAGTGGGTTAAGCCTCTGCCTTCAGCTCAGGTCATGATCTCAGGGTCCTGGGATAGAGCCTTGCATCGGGCTCTCTGCTCAGCAGGGAGCCTGCTTCCCCCTCTCTCTCTGCCTGCCTCTCTGCCTACTTCTGATCTCTCTCTCTCTGTCAAATAAAATAAATAAAATCTTAAAAAAAAAAAAAGAACCAAGAGATAATAGCTTCAAAATCAGCAGGGTAAACTAGTTGTTTCTATAGATACTGGTAAATTCATATCTAGTATGAGTTTACATATATATGTGTGTGTGTGTTTACATATATACATATACATATATTACATGACTATATACATATATTATGACATACATATGTCTTTGGTTATGGAAAGTTCTAAAGCCACAGAAACTTTAAATAGCTTACTAATTTATTATAAATGTATTTGTAAAGTTCACTTACTAACAGATATAATAAGCTAGAATTATGAAAACCTTCCACCATAAAATACCTAAAAATGCCAGACTAAATAGTTTTAGGTCCTCTTTTAAATAAGTGCCCTAAGAAGCAGGATCAGGAGTCCAGGGAAATTAGTGAGCACTGCAGTCACTGAGCAGGGATGTCTACTGATAATGGGAAGCCTAAAGCTTAGGTTTCAGTGGCTGCCTGGGAGTGGGGGTGGCAAAGGTAAAGCTCTGAGACATCCATGAGATGAGAAGTACAATGAAAGGTTACCATTTCTTCCCCTGTCTGAAGTCTTATGTGATCCAGAAAAATCTGCACCCTTCAGGGAAATGAAATGGGGAAAAATGTACTTCACAGTTACAGAGTGCAAGAAAATTGATTGCCTCAGTTTTGACTTGGGTAGAGAAGAAAAATCCTTTGTGGAGAATTTATGGCCAAAAGCCCATACTTATGTGATACGTGAAACAAAAAGTGTAAGTTGAGAATTATTTTTAAAGTGTACCTGGGTAGGGAGTGCCTTTAAGAGCCTACAGAAACAAACAGTATCCTCTCTGGAGGAAAACACTTTCAATCCAGCTCTAAAAGACTTGCCTGAGATAGAGTAATAATTATTATGGGCTCACAATAGAAAAGTAACAAAGCCAGGAGGAAGAACAAACAAACAAACAAACAAACACCTTGAGTAAAAGTCAGCAGAAACAACAAGCAGTAGAGAACCAGATCCAAAAGTCTTTAGATAGTAACATTTTAGGATTAATGCGACATTAAAAAATTATTAAAGACTTAATAAAGTGAACCAACAATGTGAATCAGAAGCAAGAGTTAAAGCAAATAATAGTCAACTTGAAAATAAACCAAATAGATGAAAGTAAAATTAAAATATTTTATGGAAAGTTTCAAGAGCAGATTAGGTCAGGGATAAGCAAACTTTTTCTGTAAAGGGATAAAGGACCAGACTTTTTTCTTTTCTTTTCCTTTGTCTCATTTCTTCTTCTTCTTCTTCTCCTTCTCCTCCCCCCACTTTTCTACTTCTTTTTGTGTGTGTGTGTGTGTGTGTGTTATTGTTCTTTGTCTCACCATCTTCTTTTTGTTTTTGTTTTTATTTTATTTTTATAATCTTTTCAATATGTGAAAACCATTCTCAGCTCTCAGGCTCTACAAAAATAGATTGTGGACCAGATTTGGGCCCTAATTGGCTGTTCTCTGGATTAGACAGTGCTAAAAAGATAATTAGTTATCCAGAAGTAGGGCTGAAGAAATTCCACAGGAAGCAGAACAAAAAGATAAAATTATACAAAATATAAATGAGGGATTACTTTTTAGAGTAAAAAGTCAAACTGACGTCTAGGAGATCTAAAAGAACGGTAGAGAGACAATATTTAATTTTTTTTTGTTGTTGAAGTATAGTTGACTTGCAATGTTAGAGTAGTTTCACGCACACAACATAATGATTCAACACATCTCTGTTCGTTGTACTGTACTCAAAAGTGTAGCTACCAACCATCACCATACAATGCCTTTACAATATCATTGACTATATTCCCTGCACTGTACCTTCTATCCCTGTGACTTATTCATTCATTTTGAGAGAAAATTGCTGAACATTTTTAAGAATTGGTCGAAAGTTCTTAGATTCTAGAAGGCCAGTGGATCATAAGGTGAAGTCCAGTTTTAAACAAGCTGAAGAACAATAACAAAACACCAAAGAGAACTTCAGAGCAGTCATGCTATCCCTCCTAGGTAAATAGGCAGCTAATTTGACAGCTGGTTTGATAATAGCCATAAGTAGAAGCCAGAAGATGGTGAGATAGTATCTTCAAAATGCTGAGAAAATATCACTAGCAACTTAAAATATCTATTTCTATTTTATAGGTTTTTTTTCATGTTTCTCATAAATTTCATGAACTTATATATGCCTCATTTTTCACGTTGCTTGGGTTCTCTGAATTAGAGATGGATGAAATCACTGTTCTTGCCTTTCTGACTCTGGAACACTTAAAATGGACCATGAGAGTAGAGAGTTTTTGTGAGTGTCCAAACATACGCTTTGTATCTAAAAGCTACCTGAGAGTATGGGCCTGAATAATAAAAGTCTCCGGACAACCAAAATAAATGAAAAACCTCTATATTAATGGTCACATTCTTTGCTAATAAACAGGTCTCTTGAACGTGCTTTCCGTTCATTCTTATTTGACGTTCACATTTTGAAAAGAAGCAAACTTTTAAGCAAATAATTACCTGTTTGCCCCAGGGCAGGTAGGAACCACCAAGTCTATGTCATAAGACTGCTTTGCTCATAAACTGTGAAGATAAGGCCCTGTCTGTCTTACTCACTACTGTAATCCCAGCTCCAATGAAATGCCTTAAGCATGGTAGTACTTACTACATATTGGTTTGAAGAGATGAATGGAAGGATTAGTGAATAAGGCAGCTGATTCTAGCTGCAGATTGTTCAAATGTTAATAACCCTTCCAAGTGGAGTCTTTCTTTCTTGGGGTCCCCTTTGGCATTATGGATATGTCAGTATGTGTACAACGTTATTTTCATATATTTCACATTTACTTTTTCAGTCTCCTTGAGGAGAAGTCCCATACATTTTTAAACTCAAGTGCTAAGCACAATGCTTAGAACACATACTCACTTTAAGGAAGCCTGAACGATGAGTGAGTGTTTGACCCACCGACTGAGTGGATGGATAAATGAACGGACGAGGAAGCTCACAGTGGATAGCTGCTAGCCTTCGGGGACCAGGGAAGGCATATTGGGTAAGAGAATGCCTAAATGACCTCTTACTTAACCTCTCTTATTTAGATATACCGTAGCTCTAGAAACATATTCTCAGACGTATGCTTCTGATCACACTAGTGCATCACAGTGCTCTGCGGTTTGGTTTCCTCTGCCACCACACTACTGAAAAGGCTCCTGCATTCAAGCAGATTGGTGATTCCTCCTTCTTGAAAGCCTCTATACCATGCCTCTGGGCTCCCCTTTCTCCTCTCCCACAAATCTCATTCCCTTTCCAGACCTCCTCTTTCCCTTTTCCCATCAAACATCAGTGTGCCTCTGTTTTCTTGTTGCCTCTCCTCTTTTCATTCCCTAGGGAACCTCATCCACCTACATTACTGAAGAACAGGCTGACAAGTAGGAGATCTCCAGCCCAGGTCGCTCTGGAGCCCTTCCAGCATCCTGCTACACGCCTGTATCTTCCATAGACACCTAAACCATAACTCATCTACAGCTAAACTAATTATTGTTCCTGGAGTTTAGAGAATGAGCATTTCTCTTAATTTCCAACCTGGGTTATAGCTATAGGTAGCTATAGCTATAGCTATAGGTAGCAGACTGATTATACATATCACACCAGGCCCACCTCTCAGGTCCTTCCATGCCATACCTGGGCCACTGGAAATTGGTGTGATACCTAGGATATTATGCTTGCCTACCTAGGAGACTTTGAGGGATACAGATTTCCATTGCTTGGGGGGCTTCCCAGCATATCTGTTTCTGTCTTTTCAGAAACCTCAAGAATATGAGAAATTCCTTTCTCTATTTCTCTCTTTCTCTCTTTTTGAAGATTATTTACTTATTTGACAGAGGGAGAGGGAGCAGCAAGTACACAAACAGAAGAAGCAGCAGAGGGAGAGAGAAGCAGGCTCTCTGCTGAGCAGGGATCCCAATGCAGGGATCCATCCCAGGAACCCAAGATCTTAACCTGAGCTGAAGGCAGATGCCCAAATGACTGAGCCCCGCAAGGCGCCCCTCCTTTCTCTTTAAAACTTACTTCCCTCCGTGGGCTGAGTTTTCTGAAAACAAAAGCCTGGAGGCTATGCTATGAATTTCCCATGACAAAGGAATGAGCAGACCATCTTGCCTGCTTAATAAGTACAAGGCAAAAGATGTGGAAAAATCTCTCATGACAGAGGGCAAGGTTTCCCATGTTCAATAGTAGAGAATATCCTTTGGTAGGGGGAAATTAAGAGTAGTAATGAGGAGTAGTAGGTTCTTGACAGGGTCCTTGCCCTCACCATCCAGGGCAAATCTAAGTGCAGGATAATGCTAAAACCCCTAGACAGATTTGAGGATCTGGGAAAAATTACACCCAATTCCAAGTGGGATATGCAGAGGTGGAAAATATTACACTTTCTCCATTCCCAGCAAGATGGGAGAGCAGAAGAAATGCATATATATGGTTATCTTGATAGACAGATGATCCAGAATTTTCTGTGGTGTCCCAAACTCTAGAGCAGCAGAATCTTTCTGTGTGTTTGGGAGCACAAAGAGAGTTTCCCATATTCCAAGCTCAGCATTTTCCAAATGCCCAAAGTAGCACCTGAAGAGGCCATGAGCTCTGGAACAAGGAAGGATCTATAGATTCTGTGTGGATCAATAGCCTCATGGTGAATGGAAATGAAATAGGTACAGCAGAGTAAATCCATGTGGACAAAGGATACTCCATAGGCCAGATGCCTCTTTGAATGCTTTTGAATTTTTTTATGACTCTGGAGCAAGGAGAGACTGATATCTCTGACAGAAATTGAGCCCCCATCTGCGAAGGCTTGAAGTAGAAGTAAATGCCAAATTAAATCTGCTTTTTTATGCATCTGATTCTGCATCCTTTGGGCAGTTTGATAATCTGTTAAAAGGTCAAGTGGTTACAAAGCATGTTATTGAGATTTTGAAAAGTAAATCAGGGAAGAATGCAATGTGTAAAAGATTTCAAATTTCAGGTCATTAGGCTCTGGATGGAAGAATTTAAAAAGAAGTATAGTTTTTAGTAGAGAATCTGTTCTTCAGGAATGTTTCTTGAATTACAGAAGAAAGTAATTTATGAAAGGAGTTATCTGGCATTTCTGGGGGTTTTTTGTATACATTTACTTCCAAGAATTTGTTTTCTTTTTTAAATACATACACATGCGTTCAACGTTAATCTTGATGTTTTAATCCTAACCCCCTATTTTTAAAAATGAGCCTTGATCTTGCCAACTGTGGTTTTTCTAGCCATGGTACATTTAAGGAATATTACTCTTAATTGGCAAGAAATTTAATTCTGGTTATTAAGAAGAAGGACAGATGGGTGGACTTTTAAGAGATTTTCCAAATAGGTTGAAAGCAACGGGCTTTCTTGATTCCTTATTCAATATACTCAAATACCCAAATTCTCAGTTGCTGGACTGTGCCAGGTAATTATGTTACACCTTTCTGAAATTTATAATTTTTATTTTTTTTTTAGTGGCTCCTTTTACATAATCAGCTCTAAATAATGGAAGATCTTAATTCGGAGAAAAAAAAATCATCCGTTGATATGTAAAGACTAATGGTAAAAGTAAATCCTCAACTCAAATTTATAGTATTATTCTACCATAAGAATTCAGCATTGATGATATTTAATAAAATAATAAGCAGTATTTTTGAGGCTGGAAAAGCAGAAGAAAGAAAATCAAATTTGAATTATTATGATATGCGAGTCATTGAATCTATTAAATCCACTTGCCCTTAAGACTTCTTGCTGTTGTGGGAGGCATTTCACAAGCTTATAATTACATTTTGGTTTTTTTCCCCCTTTGCATTTAGGCTGTAACTTTATTAAATTATTCATTATAATATACCAACTTTAAACCCAAATAGTGTATAAATACAAGATCTCGTAACTTCAACACAGTATTAGAGCCTTAGGAACCAAAGGTCTGTGTTCTACTGTATTATTTTCTGATTGCCACTGGACTTTCTATGTCTTTGGCTGCCCCTGTTTTCATACACTGGGTCCACTGCTGTCTTTCCAATGTAACTTCATTCCTTCTCCGTGTGTCACAGCTGGGTACCTAAGGACCCTGCACGAGATGCTCGATGGCACTTCTACTTATGTATTCCTTTTCTCCAAATGACAATGCATGTCATAGTGCAGACAGTGAGCATGTATGTGGGTATTTAAGTGGGGAAAGTAAGTTATGGGAAGGCCAAAAACATTTCAGCGAAGAAAATAATAAACTTGTATTATATGTGGACCAAATTTTGTCACATTCAGGAGTTATCATGCATTGCCCTGTTTTCCAGCTCTTCTGACTTGTGATCATTTGAGTAAAAGAACAGAGAAAGGTCAAAATCGAGGGTTTTGTCATTGCATCATTGTGTGTGCACATGCATGTATGCATGAGTGTGGTCGTTTGAAGAGATAAGATCCTATTAACCTGAAATTTGCACTGGAATAATTCCACCACCGACTTTACCTCTAATCTCATATTTCCTTCGGTCTACCACTGGCTTCCACATCGTTTTGCAGCATACCTCCCCCCTGCCCCGCAATAAACTTGTTTGAATGCATATAACATCTAAATTTCCTTTATTTTGTAGGGTAGGAACTGACTCAGTTTTGCATTCCATACATGTCAAAGTCTGAACATGATAGAAACTGATCATAATAGGTGCTCAGTAAATGTTTGCTGAGTGAATAAGAGAAAAAGTTGTAGATGTCTTCAACCACAGTTTTACATAATATACCCCTGTGTAATTACAGAAGTTCATGCATAAACACATTCTTGTCAGAAAAGATTCAAATAATATGGAGGTATAGGATATAAAATAACAGTCTGCCATTTTCCTGGTCCTGTTCCACCCTCACTATCCTACTTTCTTCTGCAGAAGGAACTATTGTTAATACTTACTGTGTTTCCTTATAGTCCTTTTTAAATTTCTATTTGTACACCCCTCCACACACACATACATACACCCACACAGATTTTCTTCTTCTTGGCGTAAATTCATGGGGTTAAAACTATCTTCTAAAGTTTGATTTTTGGACTAACATATTTATTGGAAATTTTTATTGTGTTACTATGCAGAGATGTACCTTATTTTTAAATAATTCTTTTTATGATTTTGTAGTATAGATGTACTATATAACCCAACAGCTCCCTACCTGATGAACATTTAGGTTGTTTACTATTTTTCTTTTGCATAATTTTTTACTTTAACAATTTGATGGGTGCAAATCTTACCACATTTTAAATCTTGCACAATTGTAATTATGAGTGAGGTTGATCAGTTTTACTTATGAGTACTTTCAGACATGATGTTCACATAAATTGCCCATTTTCTTTCTTTCTTTCTTTTTTTTACAATTTTATTTATTTATTTGTCAGAGACAGAGAGAGAGAGCATGCACAAGCAGGGCGAGCAGCAGGCAGAGGGAGAAGTAGGCTCCCGGATGTCATGCAAGGAGCCTGACATGGGACTTGGTCCTAGGACCTGGAATCATGATGGGAGCTAAAGGCAGAGGCTTAATGGACTGAGCCACCCAGGCATCCCTACTTTACCCATTTTCTATTTGTTGATTTCTCTTTACCTTTTCACAGTTTTTTGGTTAGAATGTCCTAGGGATCATATACCTTTTTTTCTTTATCGGTGCTGCTGCTATTTTACCTTACTCACTTGTGTTCTAATTCTGAGTTAATTTTTATTCCTTTCTGTTCTAAATGCTTATACCAGTTTGATTATGTGTACTTTCTGTAAACCCTATATAGTGTGTATTTTCCCTTTCAATAGAATAATTTAATAAGTTCAGACAGGTGTGATCATTGCTGTCCTTGGACTTGACCTTACTGTCTTTGTTTATTTGCTATGTAATCATCTTTTCCTTACTATTTTCCTTGCTCTTCCTTCCTCCTTCCCTCCTGACTTTGTCTACTGTGGGAGTGATTTAATTATTTTTATTTATTTAATTTCCTTCTACTTCTAGAATTCTGTTTTTAATACCTTTGAAGATGACAAAAAGCTTAGCATGTTTTCATCTCTCCCCTCCCCACTGTCTGCTGTATTGAGATCATCCAAGATTTTGATTTCAGATTATTTCTTTACATTATGCATATAGAATTATTCAGACTTAACTGTGACTGTCCTATATCACCTTATCTATACTTTTGCTGTAATGGGATGTGACTATCTGTAACTTTTATTAAAAAGAGTTTCTGCAAGCAGTACATTTCTTTCACTCTTGCACTTGAATGCTAGTTTGGACATAAGATTTTGGGTCAAAATAATGTTATTTCTGAACTTTGAGGTTATCACTTCATTGTCTCCTAGCACCTCATGTTGTCAGTGGGAAGGCTGATGCATCTGGTTTTTTCAGTTTTGTGAACAGAGCAGTATTTTCTTCAAAACATTTTGTGATTTTCTAATTATCTTTTTTTTTTTTAGATTTTATTTATTTATTTGAGAGAAAGCACATGCACACACGCGAAAGAGAGCACGAGCAGTGGGGAGCGTCAGAGGGAGAGGCAGAAGCAGGCTTCCCACTGAGCAGGGAGCCTGATGAGGGACTGGATCCCAGGACCCTGGGATCATGACCTGAGCCGAAGGCGGACGCTTAACTGACTGAGCCACCCAGGTGCCTGCCCTCTAATTATTTTGATGAAGTTTTTCCAAAGTGTGCTTAGGATAACTATTTTTTCATTATCCTGCAGAATGAGTCTACTTGGTATTGGAATCTTATTTCTCTGTAGCTCTGGAAATTTTTTTCTGTTATTTTGTACTCTCCCCCACTTCCATTCTTTCTGGTCTCTTTAGAACTGTTTTAAGTAGATGTTGGCTTCCTTGACAGTCTCAATGTATACATATTTTATTTAATGATTTTCATTTCTTTGTCTTTTAGTGGTTATTCTTTGGGGTAATTTATTTATTTTTTTGTTTGTTTGTTTATTTGTTCTCCCTCTTCTTCCCAGCTTTGTTGTGTCCATTCTGCTATTTACTCCATATAGTTCATTGTGTTTAAAGTTTTTAGCATCATTTATTTACTAGGTAAATAGCTGTGGGTTTTTTTTTTTTAATAGATGGTATGAGGTTTTTTTTTTTAAATCTCTATGAGAATCAGTAACAGTTTTTTGTTTGTTTGTTGGTTTGTTTTCAGTTTGGACTATTAACTCTTCTCAAGTGTTAGACCCTTGGTTAATTTCATTTGGTGTTTGGTGGTATTGGTTAAACCCAACGATCTGGTTCACTCTCTGTCAAATAAAATCTTTAAAAAAAAAAAGATCTGGTGATTCTTCCTTATCTCCTCCCATCTTTGTGTTTTGTTATGTTTGTACATTTCTTTTTGTCTACTCATGCGCGTGAATTCTCATTCAAGATCTTACTTTCAGATGTTGGTTGGGGAGGGGCAGGACATAGATTGGGATGAGTGTGCCAGTAGCTTATCTTCTGGGTAACGTGTTTCCCTCTTCCTTCTTGATGTCACTAACTCCCTATGTGCCTCTCTTCTTCCTTCCCTGAGTACCCAGACTTTTCTGCTTTAGCCTGAGGGGTAAATGCCGTGCTGCAACCTACTTATGACAAGCTGTGGAGGGATAAAAGCCAGGATGCCCAGGTGCTCTGAATGGATTTTTTCAAATAATGGCTCTGATGATTGCCACAGGGTTTTCTTTCACTTCATGTCTGTTGCCTCAAGAGTGAAACATTCCCAGAACCACTTCGACTTCAACAGGCATGTTCTTGTGGACTTTTTGGTTGTTTTTCTTCCCCTCTAATATCTCAATCCCATCTTCCTTCAATCTTTTAAGAATTCTTTAAAATTGTTTACCCACCAATAGCATGTCTTCCTTTTTGCCTCATTGTTATAGAAGAATAGATATTTGTGTCTCTGTATCTGCTATCTTGGTCACTATCGTAACTATAATATTTATGCCCACAGTTATTTCCATAAGAAAACCTTTATTACTATACATGGTTCAATGGCTTTTTGGCCATATATTGTGGTTTGGGGTACGCATGGATGTGGGCACCTGAGCTCATTTCTGACATTTTGTCTTATTATCCAGAAATTGTCTTTAAATGGACCTTTGGTTTCTTTCACAATGGAAGGCATAATATTACAGCTAGGTTTAGTGAAATTCTTTCTGCAAACCACTTAAGGTAATAGAGCTGAATAGCTTTGTGTCTGATGATTTATCTAGTGTAGGTATGGAGCGTGGAGATCCTGCAGGAAGAGAGTGTTACTATGTTACTTACACTGTCTTTCCTAAATATTGGGTATCTCCAAACAAGGTTGTAGTAAGTATAGGATCAAAGGCAATTAAAGATTGAATTTCCTGAAAACTGCCTGAAGTGTCTATATTCTGGGTCGTTGATTAAACAAAGATCCATATGCTTGAGATACCATATGTGCAGGCAGGAGTTGACATTCTGTTATGAAAATTTAAGAGCATAACTCTTATCTTTGCCCATATGGGAGGCTGTCCTTTGTATGACAGTTCACCTGAAACTTCTTTTTTTCCAAACAAGGAACTAAGACTGATGTAGAAAGCAGGCAACTATTCACTAGAAAAGCCACATTTTTTTTTTTTTGGCCTTAAAATATTGAAGGCATAACAGGCCGCATACAAATTGGACTTTATTTTTTCCTTCCCTATCACTGTTCTGTAATAATCTCATGTGATTCCTAACACTGTTTCTAAAAAACCGGTAAAAAATATTGTAAAATATTTACATCATAGGAGAATCATGATGGACTTTAATTTTATTTTCTCTTTTTTTTTTTTTTCATAATTCTACTCCTTATACAAGAGATCAAATGCAAACATTTTTAGGCCTGTCTTGTGAAGAAGTGGTCATTTGCAATCTAGTCTAAATGTCCATATTGAGAATGGAGAAAAGGCAAAAACAGTAATTCTAAACCTTGATTAGAGGCATAAGTGAAATGATCCCTTCCTTATTCATAGGTTGATCTATATTCTTACTAGAGTCTTCTCTGAAAGAGGTCACTATGTTGCATTCCTCATTGAATTATTCGGAGATCCTTCAGAGACAATACTCCTAATCCAGATTTTGTTTTCTTTTCTTTTCTTTTTTTTAAAGGTTTTATTTATTTATTTGACACAGAGAGAGAGAGATCACAAGTAGGCAGAGAGGCAGGCAGAGAGAGAGAGGAAGGGAAGCAAGCTCCCTGCTGAGCAGAGAGCCCGATTCGGGGCTCGATCCCAGGACCCTGAGATCATGACCTGAGCCCAAGGCAGAGGCTTAACCCTGAGCCATCCAGGTGCCCCCTAATCCAGATTTTCTATGGAAGAAGCTCCACCATAATTACTTCTGGCTCTTAGCTGTTTTGTTAAGACCTGTTAGTTAATGAACTCCACTGTTGACAAATTTGTTCCAACATCTAAGAGAACCAGAAACTGAAAGCTAAAACAGAATAAGATAAAAATATGAGTTTCTATAGATGCCAGGTAGTTCAGAAACTGACCTACTGATGTTAACTGAATTTAGTGGAGTGAGTCTACCCTCATTTCTTTCAAATTTGTTTTGGCCAGAGGTTGGTTAAGAGAAGGACATAAAATGAAGATAAAGTAGAAAGTCTTTAAAAATAGATATTTGTGGGGTGCCTGGGTGGCTCAGTGTGTTAAAGCCTCTGCCTTCAGCTCAGGTCATGATCCCGGGGTCCTGGGATGGAACCCCACATCGGGCTCTCTACTCAGCAGGGAGCCTGCTTCCCTCTCTCTCTGCCTGCCTCTCTGCCTACTTGTGATCTCTGTCAAATAAATAAAATCTTTAAAAAAATAGATATTCGTAATGGTCAGAATATGAGGGCCACTCTTCTTCTATTCTAAGCAGACAGTTTTAAAGGAGGGGACAGATTGTTTTTGCCATTTGGAAATATTCAAAAATCTTTACGATCATTTAAAAATGCAATAACCTGTCTTTCCAAAACTATTTTGCGTTCTAATCTTTTTCAGGATCATACAGCTACATCTGCACAAGTCAGACTCCAAAGTGAATGTTTACTTTCAATCTATTCTGCCCTTGTACATCAGTGAAACTAAACCCTTAATTGCTGTGTATCTCCTTCATATGATACTGGATATCAGCACTTAAAACAGAATTTTGGACTAAATTGTACCTTACATCCTCCCAAGCCCGGGGACATAGGAACATGCATACACACTACCATGTACCCGCTTGACAGTTTTACCTTCTTCACAGAAAGATAGCTGTTTGTGTGTGCAAAGACATGAGTGCCAGGCTACCATTTGGTTAGGACAGGCAAATAAAAATAGAAAGAGGCACAACGGACATTAAATCACATGAATAACTTCTTAGAAGTTGTTTTTCCCTTGCAATTAGCTGCACACACCTCAGGACTTCTTGCAGGGTCACTGTGGGCTTGGAGAGTAAATATTCCTTGGCAGTTGCTTTGTATTTTCTCCTAGATGAGTTGTTTTTAATGGTTAGATCAGTAGAGTGCAGCCCATATATAGAGAAAGTGACAGGTGCCAGTTTTGTTATTAAATCCCAGCAGCAGAGCCTCTGAATTTCAAATGAGGGCCCTTATTGGCTGCATGTGTGAGGGGTCAGGGGATGGGAAAGCGTGACTGAGCCAGAATGGGTTTCACTTCACTGAGCTACTCCAAAGTCTTCATTAAACATGGACATAACATTTGCACTTGTTTTGTTTGTTCTAGACAGTTTGGATAATTACCCTCTGAAATGGTGTGCACCCATGTAGATTTGTGTATTTATCAAGGGGAGGAGGTGTTGAGGCATGGGGAGAGGGAGGACGAAGGTTCATTGCACTAGTTATTTTAATCCTTCAGTGATGATTGCATTTCTCAACCTCCATACGGAACCTCATCATTCTCTCCTTAAAACTGCTAGTTCAGGTCATTCAGTTGAAATTTTATTTGGTTTTAAGGGTAGCTTTCAGCAGTTCTAATTCCTTCTTCTCCTCCCCTACTCCTGGTGAGTCTGAGGACCCGCATTGACTTGGGAAGGAACTCTGCCCTCTACCAGAAAAGAATGAAGGGAAGAACTCAACCTTAAAGAAAAAAGACAACCAGCCTGTGACCCCTCCCCCACCAAATAAGACAGTCTGGGTAGAGATGGGAGGAGGGAGCAGAGATCGTTGTCATCATGTTGTTCTCCTTAAAAGAGTGAATTGGGAAGGTCAGCTATTCTGAGAAAGCCATTTCTAGTGGTCCGTACACAGGAGTCAGGATCAAGTACATCTTGGTACCATGCCTTAATATTTTTTTTCATCAGCTTTTCTGTATTTATGCACTTGATTCACAGATTATTAGCTCTCTTCCTACCTGAGAAGGTAGATAATCTCAATATTTCTGTATAGTGAAGGCAGAAAGCTGGGACAGCCAATCCTATAACGCCACCTAACCACAAATCCTAGTCACCATGGCAATTGCCCCAAGAATGGAAAAAGTTATTTCTGCAGAGAGATTTTCTTTGTTAGAAACATGACATAAGAGAGGGTCCCATCGTAACATCTTACATTGCAGAGCACTATTAATTCTCTCCTGTATAGTATCAAAGGTAGATAGATGGATTTAACAGTATTAAGAGCTTATTATGTAGCAGATACCATTCTAAGTGCTTGATACCTATTAACTTGTTTAATTCTTGTAACAACTGCATGAGGAAAGTGTTATTATTGTAATTATTGTAAGTATGGTAGTATTGTGATTATTTTTTATTTTTTAAAGATTTATTTACTTATTTATTTGACAGAGATCACAAGTAGGCAGAGAGGCAGGCAGAGAAAGAGGGGGAAGCAGGCTCCCCATGGAGCAGATAGCCCGATATGGGGCTCGATCCCAGGACCCCAGGACCATGACCCGAGCCAAAGGCAGAGGCTTAACCCCTGAACCACCCAGGCGCCCCTGTAATTATTTTTAAATGATGAGTCGAAGGCATTGAGAAGTTGGGTAATTTGCCTAAGTGACAAAGCTAATAAGTAGCTAAGCTGGGATTTGAGCGCAGAAACAGCATCTGGCACAGTGGGATCCAGTGGGAAACCAAGGGCTTAGCGACATGCCTTTACTGTCCGAGTACCCAAGCTGGATGAAGCGCCCTGACGACTTGCTCTAGATTTCCTCCACTGGTCATCTGAGGATTGTATCTCTGGAAAGGGCACCTGAAGAGCCTGTCCTCCCAGGTGACTGGGCACAGAGAGCAGCAGTCCTCTCTCGTGGAACCGCCATCTACCATACTTGGGGCAATAAGAGTGGCACGCACCAGGGGCCGGTGTGTACACCATGCTCTACTAGGTTCTGTGCGCAGTCAAACCAAGAAACAGTTCTGAACGGAGGGATCTCACAGTCTGCTAGGAAGCCAAGGCACGGAACAAATGGGACACAAAAGTTAATGGAGTTTTCTTTATTTCAGGATGTGCCTACCTGCTGATTGAAAAAAAAGATTAACCAACTGATTATTTCATCTCATAACCTGGTGCAACTTTTGAACCTTAGAAAAGGAATGAACTTATCTTACTGCTGAGTGTCGAAAATCTTAGAGTAGAGAGGAGTCCATATGGATCAGCAGTACTTTCTGAGGATGTGCTTGCCACCCAGCACTGTGACTGACACGTTAAAATATGAAGACTGTTGGAGGCAGATTAGTTAGTGGGTTGGGGTGCACACTATCTTTGAGTGTGGATAGATCCTGTGCCCTCCAGCATTCAGCAGCTTGAGAATATTGTTCAAAGGAGGTGAGAAACTCTATCCACAAATAAATATGGGGACAACTAATCATACAAAAAAATACTGTAAAGGAGAATTTCATATATATTAGAAGAGAGAGGCAAAGTTACTATCTCCAAGGACGGTATACTTGCATTAGAAATAATACTATGTAAATTATGAAAAAGCTAGAGAAAAATATATGACTATAACCCCAGGTACTGTGGATGCATAATCGTGTAGCAGTGAAACTAATGAGGAAAGCCAAATAGTTTTTTTTTTTAATTTAAATTCTAGTTAGCATAGAGTGAAATATTGGTTTCAGGAGTAGAAGGCAGTGATTCATCACTTACATACAACACCCAGTGCTCATCACAAGTGCCCTCCTGAATACCCATCACCATCTAGCCCATCCTCCATCTACATCCCTCCATCAACCCTCAGTTTGTTCTCTATCATCTCTTCTGATTTGTTTCCCCCTGTCCCCCCATCCCCTACCCCCACCATATGTTCATCTGTTTTGTTTCTTAAGTTCCACATGTGAGTGAAATCATCGGGTATTTGTCTTTCTCTGACTGACTTATTCACCTACCATAATACACTCTAGCCTCTAACTCTGTCCATGTCATCACTTGTGAATGGCAAAATTTCTCTTTTTGATGGTTGAGTCATATTCCTTGTGTGTACATATGTGTGTGCATGTGTGTATCATGCCTTCTTTATCCATTCATCAGTCAATGGACATTGGGCTCTTTCCATAGTTAAAGCCAAATAGTTTTAATGTTTATGTCAGCACTTACATAAGTCTCAAGATTTATTAAAGCCTATTTAGACTGAGAGTGAGGAACATAGAACTTGTTCATGGCTTCAGATGTGATCTCTTTTATAATAAGCTTACCTGATAGGCTCTGTTTTAGGTGACCTGACAAAAGAAAGCTAAGGAGGAATGGACATACTCCTTGTGTACTGTGTCCAGGAAACCCCAGCTAGTTTGCTTACCTTTCTGCTTGGGCCTTGCTTTTTCTACAGCCATTGAAAACTTGGGGCTGTTTCCTGCCTAGTGCTTCGTACATTGCAGGAGGGTTTGTGAGATGGTGAGATCAGGAATGTTGACTGACCTTGAGCAGCGTGGGTGGCCCCCGGAGCCTTGCCATTCAAGGAGCCCTGGGTGTTCAGCAGCACACAGGAAGATGGTTGTGGTGGGTGAGGCTACCCATATTACTTCTGCAGATACTGTATATGCAACAAGCTGTGTACTGCTAAGAAAGTCACTTGTCAGATTTCAGTACAGGGAGATGTTCTGTGTTTTAGAAGTGCAAAAACCCAAGAAGACATCTGATCCTACATTCTTTCCAGCACAGAGATTCCTTCCAGCAACACCCTGATCCTGGATGTGCTTAAATGTGCAGCACTAAGAAACTTATCAACTTTTGAGGCAACCCATTGTATGTATTAAGGTGACATGTGTCTTTCTGTATCTTTTACTTGGCTCTTCTTTACAAAGTAGCACAAAATAAATATTTCTTTCTGAATCTTCTATAAACCAAAATGAACTCAGACAACTGACCAGACCTTATATGGGTACTTTGCCATCTGCTGAGTTACTCTACTGTTGAAACTCTGTGTTTTGTTTGCATGTCTCAAAATGTGCAACTCAGAATTCAGATCAACACTACAGATGTTCTCAAAATGTACAACTCAAAATTTGAATCAACGCTACAGATATTCTCTGACCTGGGGTCAAGCGGTAAGACGTGTGCCTTTCTTGAGCAGGACACCATGTCTTTTTTCTTTTTTCAGACAACTCAAGATGATGTTAACTTACAAGAAGCTCTATATCCCCTATACTAGTTGTTGTCAACTGGGTAGTATTTCCCCCAGAGGACATTTAGAAATGTCCGGAGATAAATTTGGTCACCACCCCTGGTAGAGTACTCAAGGCATTTAGAGGGTAGAGAAATGAGATGCTGCTACCAGTCTCCAATGCACAGGACAGCTCCCACCGCAAGGACTGTTCAGTCCTGACCAGCAGTAGAGCGGACGTTGAGACATTCCGATCTTGACAAATATCCTGAAGACAAGCTTCATCTGAACACTAATAGTAGAAGGAATAAGGGGGTCAGAAAAGTGTTTAATCTATAGTAAGGAGGAAGTCTAAAAGGACCAAACCCTGGAATAATCCTCTTTCCACGTGAGTCAGAAAGAAGGCTTTGGCCATTATTAGGAAAACAAGATTGGCAGTAAGTTAGAAAGTTTGTAAGAAAAGCCCTAAAAATGTGCAGCCTGGTGACCCACTTCTCTGAGATTATCTTAAGGGGTAATTAGAGTTAAGGAAAAATATTTAGCAGTAAGAAATGCTTATTACCACACTGTTTTCATAATAAATGTGAAGACCAACCTAAATGTTTAACAACAGGGATGGCTTAAATAATTTATGATCCATCCACATAATAGAATATCACATTGTCATTAAAATTACATGGGGATATATTTAATGACATGAAAATATGGCATGCTCACAAAATTGTATTCAATGAAAAAAGAAAACACATGTGTTTTTGTATGTGGGCACTGGCAGAGAGGGATTTAGGTTAAAATTTTTGTTTTCATGCTTGTACTTTCTCATTTTTGGTACAATAAGTACTGCTGTTTTTAACAAAAGGAAATGTTATTTTCATTTTTATTTTTTAAGATCTTATTTATTTATTTGACAGAGAGAGAGGAAACAAGCAAGGAGAGCAGCAGGCAGAGGGAGAAGGAGAAACAGGCTCCCCGCTGAGCAGAGAGACCAGGACCCTGAGGTCATGATTCGTGCCAAATGCAGACACTTTACTGACTGAGCCACCCAGGCATCCCAGAAACAAGTTATTTTTAGATATAAGAGTAATCTTAGGAAAAATAAGGTCTAGAAGACATTGAAGAGAATTTTATGCCACTTTAATAAATAATAGGAGGTATGAATAGACTGAATCTGAGGGGGAGAAAACATTTTAAAAAGTCTGGGGAAGCAATAACATTAGGCCAAGAAATAAAAATGAGTACATTTGATTATCTAAACTTAGATGGACAGAATATAATAAGAGTTGGAGGTGCAATTTTCACAAAGGAAAAAGGACTGTTTCCTAGAACAGGCAGTTCACAAGCAAAAGAAATGCACTCTTTTGACTATTGCATTAAAGAGCTGATTTGGAAGGTAATGGTAAGTGAGTCTGAAACCGATTAAAAAGAATCTTTTCTATAAGAGAAGCTAATCTGATTGTTGTTAGGACTTCTAAGTATTTATATAGGATTGAGGAATAAATTCCGGGGCTAAAAAAAAAAAAAATCCACCCACAAAGTGTGACCCACTGCAGGGTCCTGTGCCTAAAATCCTACAGTGAATTGCAAAAGGTCATTTCTGGTTTTCTGACCTTCCCTCAGGACCCAAGTGGCTAACTACAGGGTTCAGACCAACCAGCTAAGGAGTGCATGACGGTGCCTGGATGGCTCAGTGGGTACAGCATGGGACTCTTGATCTCGAGGTCTTGAGTTCAAGCCCCACGTTGGGGGTAGAGATTACTTAAAATCAAATAAAATATCTAAAGTGTGTGTGACTCTGTGCATATAGACAAAACATGGCAGGAAGTGTGTGAAGGCTGTATAATGCATTAACTGATGATCCTGTGCTATTGTTTACAACTCAAGGAAGAATCTAGGTCCTCTACACACATCTTTCAATAGCAAAGGGGACCATCCAAGGGTTGGCAGACAAGAGTCACAATTCAAACGTTATCTTCCTTTTGCTTATCTCGTGAAATTTCTGCACCTTGCACTCTCTGTGCCATTCTAGTGTTGGAACCTCCAGAGAGGCCTGTTGAGGGTAGAGAAAATCCAGAGGAAGTCTGCAAAATGAATTGGAGGCAGAGTCACAAGGAACAAGGGGAGTAGGAAAGGAGGAGGAAAGAGAGGCAAGAGTGGATGCTAGTAATGTTAGTTTTCCTTCCAGGTAACAGAAACTCTGCTGGGCTTTTTCACAGGATACCTTATTTTGTCTTCATAGCTCACTTATTTGGCAGGATGAAGATGATACGTTAATCCAGTTTTAGTTATTCTCAATTCATTGCAAGACTATAGTTAATCTCCATCCCTCACTTTCTAGCTGTGTGACTTCAGGTGAGTGATTAAATTTCCCTGTGTCTGATTTCCTAAATCTTTATATAATAGGTCTGATGATCAGCACACAAGGAGTTGTTGATATCTGTGGCCTTGTGTGCTAAAATCTGGCACATCTAGAATTAAGTGGCCATTTGAAATTCGAATTTTGGCCTAGCCTTCCTCCCTCCCTAAAAAAGACTACTTCTCATGTTAGCTCTTGGACATGACATGGAAGGGCAGCTCCCACAGCAGGCCTGCCTGAGTTATGTTTCCCATGTTCCTGTGTTTGTACATGCAAGACAGTCTGTTAGGCTCATGAGAAAAAAGGCCTTCCTCTGTCTGAGCCAGGAGCTGACACAAAGGCAAGAATGGAGCTAAATTGTTCCCACCAGGATTTGTGTTTAAATTAAAGGACCGTGCATTTGAAGGGAGTGGCAAACTCCGGGAACCTTGGCTGAGACACACTTAGAGGCTTACCGTTGCAGGCTCAAAATACGTAATTTTATTAAAAGAAAATATGAACCTAATGTCTTCAAATGTTTTAATTATTTATCTACCGCTGTTTCAACTTGTCCTCTGATGTTGGCCGTGAATCAGAATGCAGATTTAAGCAGTGTTTTAGTGATTATTATGCCAGCATTAGCTTTTCTTCCATATTAGAAACTAAACTGAAAGACATTTTTTCATATTTTTAATATATTTTTATTTTATGACAGCAATGAGAAAAATAACATTTAATGAAGGAAAATAAAAGCTTCAAATAGCTCAATCGAAGGGGTTCAGAATGAGCCTCCCCAAAATTTGTCACATTGGCCTATGGGATTATTTTGAGTGAAAGGCAGTCATGGCTCAAAAGACTCAGGAGGAGCTTCTTACCTTCCCCTTCAAGGCTTCTGAGAACTTAGATAGAGGGCCTGGTCCAGGAGGAGGGCTCTGCAGAGAAAACTCATTGCAAAGAGTATAGGCTAGGTGTGCTAAGCTGGAGGATGCTCAGCTGGGCTTGGAGCTCAAATTCCTCTGTTTGTCCATATGGTATAGCAAATACTTGTTTACCAGACATTTGCTCTTCCTATATTCCCATCAGTTGTCTTCCTTCCCTTCGAAGCCCCAGGCTCCTATCCTATTCCTCAGCTCAGGAGGCATAGAAAACCTCAACTGCCAGACTTGCTCTTGAGTCTCCTATTTTTGGGGGGCTTCTGTTCATTCACAATTAAATTTATTTTTCTCCATTAGTCTGTCTTGTGTCAATATGATTATTAGAACAGCCAAAGAACCAAGAAGGGAGAAGGAAAAAATTCCCCCCCCTTACATATGCGTCCCTGTCAACGAAGTTACAGAAAAGAAAAATATATATATGTGTGTGTGTCTGTATACACACACACACACACACACACACACACACACACACACACATTTGCACTCCAGAAATGTAGGCTTCCGGGACAAAACCTGTTTGGAAGGAGGCAATCCTCAGTGGGCCAAAAGGTTGAATTCCTGCCTCAGAGAGTGACTTTAGCTAGGTCTTTTATGCTATTCCATGCCTGAGTTTCCTTATCAGAAATTGGGTATACAAAATTCTGTTGTATCTTACATACTTACTGTCTTTTCTATTTAAATAAGTATGTTTTGAGGCTTTAAAGTATGATTAGCACTTTGATGGAGCCACACTAATCCATAATAATGTTTAAAGTACTAGACAGAATTACCTGCTGAATAGAGGCAATTAAAATCTTTTGCCTTCTTGTACTTAAACTAAGGATTAAATATGGAGACTTCCTCTTCCATCTTTAATTCCATGACTCTCTTGAGGAAAAAATGTAGGAGAATTGGTGGCATTATTTGATATGTGGAATAGGAGAACCTCTTTTTTTTTTTTGGCTTGAGAATGGTAGACTCTGAAGGTCTGAAAATGCCATAGAAGTCAGGTACAACCATGGGACCGTCCATTTAGATGGTGAAACTGACCTCCATTTCGAGGGAGGAAGGCCAAGTTGGCTGAGCCTGCATCTTCACAACTTTTAAAACAAATAGTTCTTTGAAAACTGTTTTAAAGAGATACCTTAGTTAAATGAATATCTATGGTTGCATAAATTATAGCATTTTAACCATAAACTCATCTGCAGGCTAAATTGGGTAAATGATGACAAAAACCGCAAAATTTTGTTTATGAATTTTTATTTATTGAATTTTTATGAATTCTTATTTATTGTACTTTAAATCCCAGTTAATCAAGATAGAGGAAAATATCCTAAGAAATCAGTAATTCAAGAAAAAAAAAGCAATGAAAGACATCAACCCTTTGGATAAATCAATAAAATGTCAATTAAATGCCTGCTGGGTCAAGGCATAGTACTGGAAGCTTCACAGAAAACAGATGTAGTGTGATGCATACTTGGTCTCCAGGAAGATTTTCCCAGGCATTTTCAGACAGTTTTTTCAGAAACCAAGGCCTTTTTGTAGAAAATGGAGGAGTCACTTCTGAGGCCAAGGGATATCCAAGAAAGCACCAGGCCCCTTGTTACCTGCCTTGATCCAAGAACTTTTAGGGGGGGAAAGGGTCCTCCCACTATTTCATTTGAAAAGATTTCACTCTTTAAAGAAAAGTTTGAAGATTATATAAGGCCTTTATTTCAGAAATCCTAAAACTTATAATAAAATAGTATCACCCTACATACATACTTTTTTGCTTTTCTTTTCACTGTTTCCTTTTTACACAAGGTCATCATAAATTGCTCAGAAGGAAAAAGTTCTGTTTGCTTAACAGAATTTTAAAAAGCCATAAGTTTTGGCCATTTACCCCCTCCCTTGGGTCGTTTGGTGAAGAAACCAATATGCTGTTTTTCTTTTTAGGATTTGTTTTGGATTATAAATCCAAGAAATTTAAATTTTTCTTTGCTAATTAAAATTAAATTTCCTTCAAATGACAAGGATTTACTAACTGGCTATAATGGATTCAGAACAGAAGTTTATAACCAACCGCAGATAGGGCAAGGTATGGACATACAATGAATTTGAAACACGGCCCTGCACATGAGGAGTTTAGGGTCTAGTTGGGCAGGCAAGAGGAAAACCCAGGAAGTCACAATGAGTAAGGGGGAGTTTCTTTTTGGAAAAATGCCCTTTCTCCAGCTAACTGTCCTGAGGTAAGGATGATTAAACAGAGTGTGGACTGAGTAAGCAATCAGAAGAAATAAGTTTTATGGAAGAGAAATAAAAAGCATTAGCTCATAAGCGTTTTCCCCACGTCACAAATAAAATGTTAACTAAAGAGAAAAACTAGTACTTTCCAAAGACTTCACTGCCAAGGGGCTTGGCATTTCCATAATGGTGCGGAAGGAGAGACATCTCTGATTTCCATAGTACTTTGTAATTAATTTGGTGCTCTTATGGAAAATTAATTGGTTTTTGGATAATGAAATAGAAAGAAATATTCAGACTCTGGCATATTAAAAGAAATTCTCTTTAATAGACACAATGTCAGCCTGATAATGTGGTCTTGCTCCCTCAGGTGCTCGGATGCCGTTTCAGGGTAGCCCGAGAGAGCCTTGGTGGCTTAACAGTTAAGCAAGCTTCTCCCTTGCAACTAAAGCTAAGCAGATTAATTAAAACTTAAAAGCATTATGATTTAGTTATGAATAACAGTTTGCGGTGACAGAGCTCCCCGTCTATAATTCACCATAACAAAATGACACTTGGGCTCGCTGCTGCTATAATTAGCTTTTGATATACTATTTCTTGGAAATTTCTCGCCAGCCACAGCCTGTGTGTGTTTCCAGATGTCCTGTACATACTTAAAAATGGTAAACATTAATTTATAGGGATGACAGCTGTGGGTCAAGTTTGAGGTTGATTGATAATTCCTTATTCAAATGTGTGCCTATGCGGCTTCATCTATCATCCCCTAGTGTAACAGAAAGCTATTCTACCACATTCCTAGTTAATATTTCATTTTTTTTTCATAAATTATCTGTAAAGGCAAAAGCAATAGAATTTAGACCTTTCTCCACCATATGGCGTGGAATATTAATGGAGCTGAGGGTTTTTAAAAATTATTTTGCAGCCAGAAGGGTTGTGATTTGTTAACCTGACACATTTGTGTTTGCACAGTGTTAAGCACACAGTGGGCGCTCAATAAATGCTGCCCAGTGACTGTGAGGGGGCTCAAAACACTTTCTAGATGACAGGCCATAATTCCTCCAAGCAACCTTCCCATTTTATAAATTAAGAAACAGCAGACCTGAGAAGTTTTCCCAAGGAGGTGATTAAGTGATTCATCTCTAGGTCACACTCAACTTGAGAACACAGAAAATGACCCGTGCTTGCAGAAGATCTATTCTTTCTGATTTACTTATTCAGTTAGACTCGGAGTACACATCTTGCCAGACCTTCTTTCCCTTGGACCCTCTGCATGGAGTCAGAATAGATTCCTGAGACATAAAGAAAATGCCAGTCATTTAGCAAACCGTTTTGTCTATAAGGCACCAAGCTGGTTGACTGAACTTGCCACCCAACTGGCTGACATTTTTCAGTTTTGAAATCCCGATTTTGCGGGATTTGGGTGCTTTCGGTAATAGCCATGATCAGAATGCCTGAGTCCCTGC
The DNA here is from genome assembly GCA_003697995.1 of Taxidea taxus jeffersonii. Lineage (NCBI taxonomy): Eukaryota > Metazoa > Chordata > Mammalia > Carnivora > Mustelidae > Taxidea > Taxidea taxus. Next base: position 69,726 of record RCUC01135887.1, read on the forward strand.
TATGAAAGTATAGGCTGCAATATTAGGGCAACAGAAGTTCTCATCAGTGTGTTAAAAATATACAATGCCCCTGGTTATTGGGTCTTCTGCAGACCCATGTATCTGGTTTTGACCAACTCTAAGTGTTATGGCACGGTGTAGCCAGCCATTTAGCCTGTATTACTTAAACCCAATTCATTCAAACAAGGGACTAGGCTTAAGGTTTAAAAAGATATATGGCTTCCTGGAAACAAGGAATGCTTGCCATTTATGCTTCAGAGTCCCTTAATTATGAATATGTTCTTCTACAAAGCAGCTCTCTAAACCAGAAAATGTTATTTCAGTATATCCATAAGCAAAATGAGGATTTTTAAAAAAGATTTTATTTATTTACTGATTTGACAGACAAAGATCACAAGTAGGCAGAGAGGCAGGCAGAGAGAGAGAGAGGAGGAAGCAGGCTCCCTGCTGAGCAGAGAGCCCGATGTGGGGCTTGATCCTAGGACCCTGGGATCGTGACCTGAGCCGAAGGCAGAGGCTTTAACCCACTGAGTCACCCAGGTGCCCCAAAATGAGGAAATTAAGATGCAAAGAATTTTGGTGACTTGCCTAAGGTCAAATGTAAATTTGCAAAGAGACAAAAATAAAATTCAGTGAGTTTTTTTAAAGGTTGAATTGCATGTTTTCCAACAAAAGTGTTGACATTAAGTTTTTGTTCTTCTCTCTGTGCTCAATGCTCACAGAATTCTGATTTTTTGGACCAGGCCACCTAATAGAAAACAGGTACTCATTTGATCTTAGGTGGGCAGGTAAGCAGAACAGGTTGTAGTAAACCCATAAGGTAAAAGTTTTTTGTTTGTTTTGTTTTTGTGTTTTGGGGAGCTTATAAGCTCTGCTCAGATGGTTGGAGAAATTGGCATGTGTGGTTGTCATGGAGTTAGTAATGGGAGCAACTGTGTGTGATTGCAACCCGGGGACAAAAGGACAAGAGCAACATTTTAATAGAGTGTGTAATATGGAACATCAGGTAATAATAGCATTTTATTTTTAAAATATTTCAAGATTCATAAGAGAATCAATGATAAATTTCCAATGCAAATCAAAATTTTAAAATGTAGAAGCCTGTTCTAGAATGTCAAGTAAAAACAGGAATTTATAAAAATTTAAATATTGCAACTATAACCATTTTGATAAAAATATTAATTGCTAAATTAAATGTAAATAAATCAAATGTAACAAGTGAATCAAAAAATAAAAGAAAATTGTCTTCAAAACGAAAAATAAAGTAACACTTGACCTTTTAAATTACATATTGCAATCCCATAAAAAAAGGTATTACCAATAAGTTGTTGTTAAGTGTATCTGAGAAAAACTTTCCATCTTTAGAAGCAGTTTTTCATTCAACACTAGTTATAACTACATTAGTAAGCCAAATACTTTATTTCAACTTCAGATAGTTTCATGTCTTCATAATCCATGAGAATTTTCTGAGTAGTTTGTTTTTGAGGTGGAGAACTTTTAAAAATAATATCCTTTTACTTTTGTTTTCAGTGAAAACTGTTAGTTGTCTTCTTTAGTCTAATGTTCAGCCCTATGTTTAGCTTTATTTATCTTTTCTTTATCTTTTATTCTTTATCTTTTTCTTCTTTTAAGATTTTATTTATTTATTTGACAGAGAGAGACACAGGGAGAGAGGGAACACAAGCAGGGGGAGTGGGAAAGGGAGATGCAGGCTTCCTGAGGAGCAGGGAGCCCTACGTGAGGCTCGATCATGACCTGAGCCGAAGGCAGATGCTTAACAACTGAGCCACCCAGGCGCCCCAGTATTTATCTTTTTCGGAAGCTCTGTTACTTACATCAATTTCAGTAGTCCTGTAGTTCACTGTCTAATTTGGGGGCAATCTATGAGCTGGTTTAAGAGTTACTCATGCAGTAGGAGTTTTTCTTTGTTGATTCTCTTTTTCCTTTCTTCTCTTAAGAATTATGGAGTTAAAGAACACTTTCTGAATCAGGGAAACATTATCTGATGCAAAATGTTAATTTTGAAGGGATGTGTGTGTGTGTGTGTGTGTGTGTGTGTATGTGTGTGTGTGTACATAGAGAGAGAAACCTCATGTTGTACATGATTCAGGTTTCAGAGTTTTTCTGTCCCTCCAAAACCATACAATACCAATGAAAAAAATCTCTGTTGTTTCATACTCAAAAACCACACTCTGCCAGGTAACTGGATATTGTGGAGAATACTGTCTGCTGCTCCACCCAGTGCTCCTCTTTGTGGACTCAAGAAGGATGTTCTAACTTTACACTGGGAGAAGCTTGCTGCTTCTTAGCAGCTGCTGAAATGCTACTAATGTTTTGGAAACTTTGAATTATGCATCCTTTACCTTTGGCCACTAGGAAACTCAGAGCCCATTTGCCATCCATTCTTCTGTACAGGAGTTTCTCGTGTACGCTTTAGTACACTATTTTTGTCCCATTTCAATTACTTTTCTACCCTAAATTTCCTTTTGTCTTTTGGCATTTTTCCTATGATATTATGCCCATGTGTTAGAGGCCTCTGTTTCTGTTTGTTTTTGTTTTTGTTTTTATTTGGAAAGAGAAAGCAAAATAGAGAATGAAAAGATGAAAGAACTAAAGGAACTATGGGTGGAGGAAAATCACAAAAAGGAAAGTCTCCAATGAACTAAAAAGTTATGCAGTTCATTTGGACTGCTTAAAGAGCTAAGCGAATGGTTGACACAGCACCACTGCTTTCTTAGCAAACCAAATCTTGGGATGCTTTTTCCATGTTCTTTTTTGCTACCTCTTGTGAACTGATACGAGTTCCTGGTTGGCATGCACAGCGTCTCAGTCATCTTTGAATCTCCCCAGCCCTCCCTGATGTCTTGCACTTTGTCTAGAACGTAATAACAACTTCATAGGTAGATGCTGGGTGAAATACTTACACAGTACCCAGATTTTTACGATGGTGTGAAATATTTTGGTACTTATTTAATGTTGGTTCATTTAATTATTTCACCAGAAACACAATAATCAGGAGAAAAAGAAACATCTAGTGCTTACGGTGGGGGTAGAAGAGGGTTATGTCGATGATTTTTCTTCTGCATGAAAAGGACACAGCTCTTTCAAATTCAGCAGCTGAGTGGATCCATATGCCTTCCAGGCAGAATGTAGCCAGGGTAATGCTACAGATAATGTAATTAATTAACCCTTTTGTAGTCTTAGGATTTCAAACTTCTAGGTAATGGCATTTGTATAGTAATTTCCCTTGGTTCTATATAAGATCTTTAGTGGAGCCACAAAATAAGATTTGCATTTAAATGTAAATGGTGGGAGTAAGGCAGTGAAAGTTATGAAAATGAACACTTGATAAATTTGGATAAAAGTGGCTTAGTGCAATAAACTTTATCTTACATGATCGTTTGTATTCTGGAAATCACTGGTGAATGCCCATGATGGTTTAATCTTTGCTTTGTCACTTCTGTTCTGGTTTGGTTTGATTATCAGCATTTCTTTTTAAATGAATGATGATTTCAAACTCTTGGAGAGAAATAACCATATTTTATGGAAGCCAGTAAGTTTAAGATGATTTAATCACTCTAGAATGTGGTTAAAGTACATCTATAACAGAATATGGGTGCATAGAGAGACCAAGTGAATGAGTGACTTGTTGAAATGAAGGTCATCTAGTCAGCCTGTCCCTAAGTGTGACTCCAGAGTGGAGTGTCTTCTCATAGGCCACAGCAGAGCACAGTGCTAAATGCATAAAGGAAATGGAGGGGCCCTGAGCAGAAAATGGTGAAAAACCAATCTATGCAAATTTATTAACTTACAAATATTCTTAAAGTGTGTTAGTCTTGAAAACTGACGACTAAAAGTTCACATAATATCACATAATAGAAATATCACATAATAAAAATAGAAATATCACATAATAGAAAGTCCCCCATATATGAAAATCACACACAAAAAATTGTTTCTACAGTCAGTCTTTCCTTTTCCCCTTCCTCTCTCCCTCTTGGCTTCCTCCTCCCGTTCCTCTTCCATTCCCATTCATTTAAATCTCTAAAGTTGAATAGAACGTATATCTAAATAATTCTCTTTATGTTAGATTACAATTCTACTCAGCCTAAGATAGTTTTCTTCCTTATCCCTTACAAAAGGATTTTTTTTTTACCCCAACTCTTCTCTCAGTTATGGAAACCAGTGGTATCACTGTGTCCAGTATTCATCTGTATTGATGAAATTAACAGTAGCTATTTAATTTTGAGCCTTTAAACAGATATATTGAAGAGTTCCCAATATAGTTTTCCCCAAATGTCATTGCAATGCCAATTTAAAAAAGGTTGGATAGACTGAAGACAATATTAAATAAAACCCTGCTGTTTCACTTCTGGGACTATACTCTTTTCTAAGCCTCAGGTCTTTTGCTGAAAATGAGATTGGTTGCCCCAGTTTAGGTTTAGGAGATAATTTATAACCAAAAAGTTGATGATAGGTGCATTAGTAAACAAGGACAAAGAGGATGTAGTTAGTGGACATGCTGGAATGACACAGTAGCAGAAGGTGTACAAGGTGAAAGGGGAGGGACGTTGTGTGAAAAGGTGCACTAGATGCTTCTTTCTAGAAGAATTTATACATGGAACAAGTTGATTCAGCTTTATCCCAGTATCAAATACATTCTTAGATGTTTATTTTTTTTTTTCTTTATCACTGAAACTTGCAAGTTTGGTCATAGAACAAGATTGGGAGTCTCTGACAAGAAACAGAAACAATTCTCGTGCTTGCGACAATAGAAGGCACAACTGTCAAGATTACAGAAAGGGGACATTTGGAGCTTTTGAAAAATACGGCCCAAGTACAGACTTTGTGGGACAGTGGTCTACTCGAAGCTAGCCTTTGTCATCACTTCTAATTGTGCACTGTCATTACATCCTGTAAATTTAGGATTTGGGCTAGCTAGGGGTAAGCTGTTATAAATAGAAAAGAACATTATTTTATAACATAAAATTTCCCATGGGTTTATGTGACTTATAAACACATATGCTATTTTTACTAAATTCTATATTTTTAAAGATTTTATTTATTTGTCAGAGAGAGAGAGAGAGAGAGAGCACACAAGCAGGGGGAATGGCAGGCAGGGGGGAGAAGCAGGCTCCCAACAGAGCAAGGACCCCATTGTGGGACTTGATCCCAGGACCTGGGATCATGACCTGAGCCAAAGGCAGATGCTTAACTCACTAAGCCCACCCAGACGCCCCCCTAAATCCTATCTTTAAACCTAGAGATATCTCTGCAGATATGGGTAGAAGTGAAATGTTTCCATTCTTGGTGTTTTTTACTTTCCTTTGGGCATCCTGTTGTACTTTGGTCTTTGTCAGATTGGAAGCTCTGATAGCAGGTGGTCCAAGTGGGAGGAACATCTCCACTCTCCTCCCTGAGTGGCTGTATGCCTAGTGGACTCCCAATAAACAGAAGTTTACTGCTACAGTGGCAACTACCAGATATAAAGATGGACAGGACAAAAAGTTAGTTCTATGCCAGGCATGATGGTAATTTTGTTTTGATAAAACCCCAGGGCCAGGGAGGAGGAGTAAAGATGGCGGAGAAGTAGCAGGCTGAGACGACATCAGCCAGCAGGAGATCAGCTAGATAGCCTATCAAACCATTCCGAACACCTACGAATCCAACAGGAGATCGAAGAGAAGAAAAACAACAATTCTAGAAACAGAAAATCGACCACTTTCTAAAAGGTAGGACCAGCGGAGAAGTGAATCCAACACGACGGGAAGATAGACCCCAGGGGAAGGGGCCGGCTCCCGGCAAGCGGCGGAGCACAAAATCAGGACTTTTAAAAGTCCGCTCCACAGAGGGACATCGCTCCAGAGGCTAAACTGGGGTGAAGACCTCACAGGGACAGCGTGGACTCAGGTCCCACGGGGTCACAGAAGGATCGGGGGTGTCTGAGTGTCGCAGAGCTCACAGGTATTAGAGCGGGAAAGCCGGCTGCAGAGACAGAGCTGAGGTTTCCTGGAGCCGTGGTCTGTGACATGGGCTGGTGCTGTGACATGGGCCGGTGCTCTGTGCGAGGGGTCCCCACAAGATCTGGGGAGACTCCGACCCGGGAGAGCTCAGGGATCTACAGGGTTCGGAGACTCCAGGTGGGACTCTGCCAGAGACAGAGACGCTTGGTCACAGGCTGGGTGAGCTCGGAGCGCAGCCAGAAGCCAGTGAGACGGGACTAATTATGCACGATTTTCTCCGAGCGCAGAGGCTGGGGAGACAGGAGTGATTAAACGCTTTTCTCTGAAGGCGCACTGAAGACTGGGGACCCTAGCTCTCGGCTCCTACGAACCGGAGATCGGGAGGCCGCCATTTTCATTCCCGTCCTCCGGAACTCTACAGAAAGCGTTCAGGGAACAAAAGCTCCCGAAAGCGAACCTGAGAGGATTACTTAGCCCAGCCCCTGGTAAGGGCGGTGCAATTCCGCCTGGGGCAGAGACACTTGAGAATCACTACAACAGGCCCCTCCCCCAGAAGATCAAAGAAATCCAGCCAAGACCAAGTTCACTTAACAAGGAGAACAGCGGATTCTTATCTGGACAAAATGACAAGGCGGAGAAACTCACCACAAAAAAAAGAACAGGAGGCAGGACCGAAGGCTAGGGACCTAATCAATACAGACATTGGTAATATGTCAGATCTGGAATTCAGGATGACGATTCTCAAGGTTCTAGCCGGGCTTGAAAAAGGCATGGAAGATATTAGAGAAACCCTGTCAGGAGAAATAAAAGCCCTTTCTGGAGAAATAAAAGAACTAAAGTCTAATCAAGTTGAAATAAAAAAAGCTATTAATGAGGTGCAATCAAAAATGGAGGCTCTTACTGCTAGGATAAATGAGGCAGAAGAATTAGTGATATAGAAGACCAAATGACAGAGAATAAAGAAGCTGAGCAAGAGAGAGACAAACAACTACTGGACCACGAGGGGAGAATTCGAGAGATAAGTGATGCCATAAGACGAAACAACATTAGAATAATTGGGATTCCAGAAGAAGAGGAAAGAGAAATAGGAGCAGAAGGTATACTGGAGAGGATTATTGTAGAGAATTTCCCTAATATAGCAAGGGGAATAAGCATCAAAATCCAAGAGATGCAGAGAACACCCCTCAAAATCAATAGGAATCGGTCCACACCCCGCCATCTAATAGTAAAATTTACAAGTCTTAGCCACAAAGAGAAAATCCTGAAAGCAGCACAGGACAAGAAGTCTGTAACATACAATGGTAAAAATATTAGATTGGCAGCAGACTTATCCACAGAGACCTGGCAGGCCAGAAAGAACTGGCATGATATATTCAGAGCACTAAACGAGAAAAACATGCAGCCAAGAATACTCTATCCAGCTAGGTTATCATTGAAAATAGAAGGAGAGATAAAAAGCTTCCAGTACAAACAAAAACTGAAAGAGTTTGTAAACACCAAACCAGCTCTACAGGAAATATTGAAAGGGGTCCTCTAAGCAAAGAGAGACCCTAAAAGTATTATCAGAAAGGAACAGAGACAATATACAGTAACAATCACCATACAGGCAATACAATGGCACTAAATTCATATCTCTCAATAGTTACCTTGAATGTAAATGGGCTAAATGCCCCAATCAAAAGACACAGGGTTTCAGAATGGATAAAAAAACAAAATCCATCAATATGCTGCCTACAAGAAACTCATTTCAGACCTGAAGACACTTCCAGATTGAAAGTGAGGGGGTGGAAAACAATTTACCATGCTAATGGACATCAGAAGAAAGCTGGGGTGGCAATCCTTATATCAGATCAATTAGATTTTAAGCCAAAGACTATAATAAGAGATGAGGAAGGACACTACATCATACTCAAAGGGTCTGTCCAACAAGAAGATCTAACAATTTTAAATATCTATGCCCCTAACATGGAAGCAGCCAACTATATAAACCAACTAATAACAAAATCAAAGAAACACATCGACAAGAATACAATAATAGTTGGAGACTTTAACACACCCCTCACTGAAATGGATAGATCATCCAAGCAAAAGATCAACAAGGAAATAAAGGTCTTAAATGACACACTGGACCAGATGGACATCACAGATATATTCAGAACATTCCACCCCAAAGCAACAGAATACACATTCTTCTCTAGTGCCCATGGAACATTCTCCAGAATAGATCACATCCTGGGTCATAAATCAGGTCTCAACAGGTATCAAAAGATTGGGATCATTCCCTGCATATTTTCAGACCACAATGCTCTGAAGCTAGAACTCAATCACAAGAGGAAATTTGGAAAGAGCACAAATACATGGAGACTCAACAGCATCCTTCTAAAAAATGAATGGGTCAACCAGGAAATTAAAGAAGAATTGAAAAAAAACATGGAAACAAATGATAATGAAAATACAACGGTCCAAAATCTGTGGGACACAACAAAGGCAGTCCTGAGAGGAAAATATATAGCAATACAAGCCTATCTCAAGAAACAGGAAAGGTCTCAAATACACAACCTAACCCTACACCTTAAGGAACTCGAGAGAGAACAACAAAGAAAGCCTAATCCCAGCAGGAGAAGAGAAATAATAAGGATCAAAGCAGAAATCAATGAAATAGAAACCAAAAAAACAATAGAACAAATCAATGAAACTAGGAGCTGGTTCTTTGAAAGAATTAATAAGATTGATAAACCCCTGGCCAGACTTATCCAAAAGAAAAGAGAAAGGACCCAAATAAATAAAATCATGAATGAAAGAGGAGAGATCACAACCAACACCAAAGAAATACAAACAATCATAAGAACATATTATGAACAACTCTATGCCAACAAATTTGACAATCTGGAAGAAATAGATGCTTTCCTAGAGACATATAAACTGCCAAAACTGAACTAGGAAGGAATAGAAAACCTGAATAGGCTGATAACCAGTAAGGAGATTGAAACAGTCATCCAGAATCTCCAAACAAACAAAAGCCCAGGGCCAGATGGCTTCCCAGGGGAATTCTACCAAACATTTAAAGAAGAATTAATTCCTATTCTCCTGAAACTGTTCCAAAAAATAGAAATGGAAGGAAAACTTCCAAACTCATTTTATGAGGCCAGCATCACCTTGATCCCCAAACCAGACAAGGATCCCATCAAAAAAGAGAATTACAGACCAATATCCTTGATGAACACAGATGCAAAAATTCTCACCAAAATACTAGCCAATAGGATCCAACAGTACATTAAAAGGATTATTCACCACGACCAAGTGGGATTTATTCCAGGGCAGCAGGGTTGGTTCAACATCCGCAAATCAATCAATGTGATACAATACATTAACAAAAGAAAGAACAAGAACCATATGATACTCTCAATAGATGCTGAAAAAGCATTTGACAAAGTGCAACATCCCTTCCTAATCAAAACTCTTCAGAGTGTAGGGATAGAAGGCACATACCTCAATATTATCAAAGCCATCTATGAAAAACCCACGGCAAGTATCATTCTCAATGGAGAAAAACTGAGAGCTTTTCCGTTAAGGTCAGGAACACGGCAGGGATGTCC
>RCUC01135890.1:0-57657 GCA_003697995.1 Taxidea taxus jeffersonii
TATATATTTTCCTCTCAGGACTGCCTTTGCTGTGTCCCACAGATTTTGGACCGTTGTGTTTTCATTATCATTTGTTTCCATGGTTTTTTTCAATTCTTCTTTAATTTCCTGGTTGACCCATTCATTTTTTAGAAGGATGCTGTTGAGTCTCCATGTATTTGCGCTCTTTCCACATTTCCTCTTGTGATTGAGTTCTAGCTTCAGAGCATTGTGGTCTGAAAATATGCAGGGAATGATCCCAATCTTTTGATACCTGTTGAGACCTGATTTATGACCCAGGATGTGATCTATTCTGGAGAATGTTCCATGGGCACTAGAGAAGAACGTGTATTCTGTTGCTTTGGGGTAGAATGTTCTGAATGTATCTGTGATGTCCATCTCGTCCAGTGTGTCATTTAAGACCTTTATTTCCTTGTTGATCTTTTGCTTGGATGATCTGTCCATTTCAGTGAGGGGTGTTTAAAGTCTCCAACTATTATTGTATTCTTGTCAATGTGTTTCTTTGATTTAGTTATTAATTGGTTTATATAGTTGGCTGCTCCCATGTTAGGGGCATAGATATTTAAAACTGTTAGATCTTCTTGTTGGACAGACCCTTTGAGTATGATGAAGTGTCCTTCCTCATCTCTTATTATAGTCTTTGGCCCCACTGGGTTCTAAACATGTGTCGTATGTCGAGGAAGTATTTAAGGCAATTCTATTATAAAGAGGGGAGGCTAAAGGGATGGGGAGAGAGGTGAAGCCTCTATACTTCATTTGAGCTGGAAGAATGTTGGCACCAGCAGACTCCAAGTTGCATACATAGAACATCATACCTACAGCAGCCAGAAAAAGACAAAAAGCTATACAGAGAGATATACTTAAGATCCTTATAGGAAAATCAAAATGGAATTTTGGAAATTGTTCAGTGAGCCGGGGGGGGAGGTGTCAGGAAAAAGAAAACAAGAGAAACAGAAAACCAGGACAAACAGAAAGCAACAAATAACATGGTGGACTCGAGCCCTAACATAGTAACAATTACAGTGTTATTATGGTGGAATTTTAAATGTTTCAATGAGCTTCCAGTTCAAGACAGGAGGGGGAGCATATGTGTTTGCCTCACCACCTGGGGCCTCAGTGGACTATAGACTTTGATACATTTCTGGAAGGCAGAAAGTAGATGGAGTCATGCTGACAGAACATAGAGCACAGGAAACAGAAGAATGATACTGTGGAGGTAGAAAGCATTTTTCTTGGCTAAACCCTTGAGAAGCTAACCAGAGACAAATTCCCTAGATCTACTAACTAAAATGTTATCAAGTTAGCAAGACAGGGCTCCACACCCTATGGATGGTGATTTTTTGATTGTCAGGGCCTGGGTCGTATCAGTAAATACTTTAACCCTCACACCTTATAACCAGTCTCCTCTTCAGTCATTCCTTCTTCTGAATCATTTACGAATCTTTTGTTCATTCATTTAACCAATAGTCACTTAATAGCTACTAAATGCTAGGCACTGTTGTAGATACTGGGGACACCTGAGTGCAAAAAGTGGACAAGGTCTGGGATGGGATGGATTTTTCATTCTAGCGGAAAACAAACAAAATCATAAAAATAAAGAATTAAACAAGAGCATTCCAAATATAAATGAGTGCATGAGACCAGGACATTGCACAGACTAGTGTACTTACTTCCACCTGCTCACCACAAATAAATGTATTAGTCATTCCACTGCTACCATACCAAGGGCTATCAATACTCTGCCTACCCTAAGTGATGGGGTCCTTGTTGCTCTCAGGGAGTGATCTGAGCCCAGGAGCTCCTCCTTAAAGAATGCACTCTTATGTTTTAAGTCAGGTTTCCTAGAAACCATGCCTCAGCAGAGGAATCCTGTGCAGGTGATTTGCTGAGGGAGGGTTCTCAGGGGAAATACTTATGGAGGGAAGGAAGCAGGATTGGGCAACAAAGGAGTTGGACAAAGGGGTGGTTTTAGCTGAAGTGTGGCTCCGCTTGACCTCACTGGGAGCTCTTGGGCACAAGTCATACCTCAGAGGTTGTCCTACCCAGGAGCAAAGGAGACTGAACTGGTAGGCCTGTGCTTCAGTCAGCCTTGGCTAGGAACCAGCCTAGGACAGGGGCAGAGAGGGAGGGACTGTAGAAGGTGACCTTTCCAGCAACACCATATAAGACAGCTCCTGTCCCTAGAGGACAGTCCCCTAGAGAAGGGTGTTGGGTTGCAGCTGGAGGATGGGTTTCTGGGTCTGGGAAATGGGATCTGAGTGGAGCTTTAAAGCATTGGCTATACTACTGTCTTCTTCAGCTCTGTCATCTGAATTAAAAGAGATAAAGACCTTTTCTAACTGCTTCTTAAACAGTCTTCCATCATGAGCCATCAATCCAGATTCACCCACTCCTATCTTACAAAAAAAAAATCTTCCAGGTCTCTAACTTGTAGATGATACCCTTCTCTAGTTTCCATTGCTAAAACAATGTTCCCTCTCACTGGACTTTTTTTCAACTGACTCAATTAAAATATAGAACAGGGGGAAGGCATTAAAGGGTTAAATGGTGTGCTGAAATCATTCTCTTGAATTCAACATCTGAGTTCCTGGACTTTCTGAATTTTTCAACTTGGAAATACCCCTTATTATTGGGTTTATTTTTGTGGATGCCATCCTGTCGTTAAAGGACCATGACACCTTAGCCTTTATGGGGACCACCTCCCTCAGTACTGCTGGCAGAGTATAAATCCTGGTAACAACATCAATCGTATTGGTTGGTCCCAGACCCTGCCTTCCTTTTTCACTGAAGCAAAAGCAATAGCAAAAGCTGAACTTCCTTTTTCATTGAAGCAATAGCTGAACTTCAGCTGAACTGAAAGAACAGACTCTCCAAATTCAAGCATAGCTGACTACCAAAAAAATGAGATGAAAACTCCCTGGTTCCACCTTTTTTCTATGTGACACTAATAGCACACATTTAGCTCATTCATTCAATCTTTTCAAGCTACTCCTGATTCCTAGTCAGGGGGGTGGCACATTTTCCCAGGCTTTTGGAGTCCTCAGAGTGTCACAAAGGCTGAGTTTCCTTGTCTCTCCTTCCTGAGACAAGGGAAGAGGAAAGAGAAGAAGCAAGGAGACAATCTTCTATCCTCTTTACTATTTACAAACCATAGCGTGTCCCTGATTTCTATCATGGATGCAATTTCTATCATGGATGCAACCTGGGTTCTCAGCGCTTAAGAAATCAAGTTTTTCCCATAGCTCTAGCGAAGAATATTCCTGGAGGTCTATGCTTCCAACATGCCAGAAATGAGAAAGGGAAAGTATCCCAGTTGAAGTTTGGTAAACCATAACTCTTCCCCTTGTCAAGGATTTCACATCTTTGCTCACTCTTGGGGAAGTTTTCAAAGCTGATTTGGGGGAATTGAAGAAAAAAAAAAAAAAGCCTATTTGATAATATTTCACAAACACCACAAAAGGACTTGCTCAGCAAGGAAAATTCCAAGCTTGGCACTAAACAATGTAATCCATCCACTGGCACCAGTGAGTCTCGCTCATTATGAATAATCTGCAGCACAGACCAGAACCAACCATAGACCTGGGCAGGAGGGGGCCCTAACATAGGCCCCGTAGTTAAGAGGGCCTCACTCTGGTCCTTCTGTAGCAATGATCTTCCTCATGCAGTGAGAGGTCCCAAGGAGCCACAGAGACATGCCTACTTAGGCCTGTATAGCTCCTTGTAAACCACATTCCAGGTATTAGGTACCCTAGAATTTCAGCACTGGCACAGCCCCTGTCCTGAATCCCTCTGCCCCAGAGTGGACTGTTCTGGTAGGCACAGCTCTCTGCTGGGGGCTGTTCAAGGGGTACTGCAAAAGCCTCTGTGGCAAAGGAAACAAAACCCTTAAAACTGGGGGAAAAAATCCAAGGGGAAAAACTATCTTAAGTAGCTCTAAGTTTTCCAGAAGCAAAAAAAAAAAAAAAAAAAGTAAGAAGTAATATTTCAATAAACCATCATGTAGGCTGTTATACCTTTTGCATTATTTGCATATTTTAAACAGCACTGTAAAAAAAAATCATTGCATATGTGCCTCTTTTCTCAAGATGAATTTCAAACAGCAGAAACAGGAGATGACACCTGTGGGGCTAGGCTTAGTTAAACAAACGTAAAATGAGGTCATTCATTTCATGGCTGAAGGGCAACGGGGAAGCTCTTGCCACTAGATGGAGTTTGCTTTCCCCAGAGACACCTTAATAATATAGCCTGGAGGCAGGACAGACTAATTTTCAGGAAGCCAATGGTTTCCTGAAGGAAACTCAGCTCCTGATGCTGAGATCCAAAGTTGGCGAACTGGTCAGGATGGATTGTGATGGTCTGACCAAGTTCGGCCAACGAAGAACAGCAAAGCTTCACAGAAACACTGACCAGAAGAAAGAGGAGGCATGGGATGGTACTGGAGCTCAATACAGGGGTATAAAGTTTGGGAGGGGAGGCTAGTTCTATAACAGCATGAGGGGGGAGTGAAACGCACCTCCAGACCGGTGATCCATGCAGAAGTTTGTCAGTCTAAACCCTTGCCAAAGCACAGGGATGGGTTTGGACTAGCAAAGACATCACGGCAACAGGGAACAAGGAGAAACAGATTGTCCAACAGCAACAGTCACAACAGTAGGTCTGATGGACTGGTTCATTGAAGTTAATAAATTCCAAAAAAGCCAAATGTTTTCTATTTAAGTTCTAGGAATTATAATTCTATGCCTTTCATGATTCAAGGGTCAAACAAAATTCCAGCCAGAGATAAGTTCTGGTGTTCTGGGGAAAGAAAGGCACACGATTACCATCACGATTCCAACCATTTACAGTGATATTGTAACCAGTCAGGATTTTCTTCTCATTTCTCCAAGCCAGAAAAAAAGAAGACTCCCACCAAAGTCAAGGCAAAGAGTTTGAAAGAATTGGTCACCCTCCCTAAGCCTTAAACCTCAAAGATGGGGGTAACTAAACTAGAGGTCTGTGCTGTTGGATAAACCCTGGCTGCTGACCAGGGTGCACAGTGGGCAATTTGCCTGAAGTAATTGTGAGCCTGAAATCTCTTGGGCAGAATCCTTGGCTTGAGAATAGTGTGTCTCCAGGAAATTTCTTTGCTGGGGGGGAGGGGGGTGGCGGGCAGGAGGGGGTGGGAGTTGGAGGGTGAGGGCAAAAGGGTCTACTTTACTTGAGAATTTTTCTTCCAGCAGAAAGATTTCAAAACAATCCTCATTCATGTCTAAATGTGTCTTTCCCAGACAGAGTAAAAAGTTTCTAAGAGCCAGAGAACAGTTTTAAGGGAAAGACTGTTGAATTGAAATTAGATTGAGCCTGGAACTGCTTTGGTCAATCTGCCCTTGGAAGGGCTAGTACCTTTTGAAAATAAATCCTTAAAATTAATATCCTCTTTTATGTTACAAAGGAAAAGTTGAACCATAAGGTACTATAAGTGATAGAAAATGGACAATGTTAATATAAATCAGTTGGCTGGTATTGCTTAACTTGAGGATTTAAGTAATTAAGTAAATTCTTAATCTCAGAAAGGTTTACGGTGAGGTTATAAATGTTTAGATGAGCTTCCTGTTCAACATGGGAGAGGAAACACATGTGTTTGTCTCACTATCCAGGGCCTCAGTAGACGACAGAGTTGATAAATTTCTGGAAGATGGAAAGCAGACGGCATCATGTTGACAGATAACAGAGCCCAAGAAACAAGAGAACAATTGTAGTGACGATGGAAGCCATTCTCCTTGGCTAACCCCTTGAGAGGCTGGCTGGGAAGAGGCAGGTATAAAGAGTTGAAAGGGACAGAAAAATAGAAGTCTCTTCCTTCTATTCCTCCTTTCCCAGGCCCCTGGCCATGCAGAAAGATAGCTGGCACCAGCACTGACTCCCCTATTCTCTCAAATTAGCCCCATCTAAATATGGATAGAATCAAGGCTGCCCATGTGGATACTGATACTCCAGAGTAAAATGACCCTCATTTGGGTATTTGCTAGCTTTTATTCTCTCAATTAAAGTCTGCTACGTGCACCAAACCTGCATTCGGCTCTCCCATGCAGGGGAGAGGCCAACTGGAAGAAAGACTGACTGGAAAATCGCACAGCTATCCCTTCTGTTAGTCAACCCAATCCTTCACAAAAGGGAACAGAGATCCAAGCATCAGCAAACATCTGAGACAGACCACAGCCCCAGTGAGAGGGACCAAGAGGAACATATTATGAAAAAATAATGACCCCGGGGCGGGGGCATGTTTCACAGAACTAGGAAAATATATTCCAATTAGTATTCTCCAGGAGGTTTAAGAAGATACTAAGAAACTGAAACCAGCATATAAGAACAGGTTGCTGTAACCATGGAGAGAAAAACAGCAAGATTTTTTGTTTTTGTTTTCGTGTGTGTGTGTGGTTTTTTTTTAGAGTTTATTTATTTATTTGATGGACAGAGATCATAAGCAGGCAGAGAGAGAGGGGGAAGCAGGCCCCCCCGCTGAGCAAAGAGCTTGACATGGGGCTCAATCCCAGGACCCGGAGACCACGACCCGAGCTGAAGACAGAGGCCCAACCCACTGAGCCACCCAGATGCCCCGAAAAACAGCAAGTTTTTTAAAAACATAAATATTTTGGCTAAAAGGGAAAAGTTAACAAAAGAATATATGGTTGATCACATAATGACCCCATTTTTTTCACCTGTGACTTTATCCACATCTCTTGCTATTTGACATCGTGGTACCTCCCCTATTTGTCCTTGGGTTTGTCCATACAAATTCCTTTAGCCAGTAATGCTAGCAAGTGTGGCAGAATCTGAAAAAATTGCCTTCTACTTTTGCCATTGCCGTAGAAATGCCTAAGCCAGGATTCTGGATGTACATGGAGTAGAGCCCCAGCTAACAGCCTGCCAGCTCTTAGACACACTACAGAGCCCAGCAGACATCAGAAGAATTGCCTAGTCGAGTCTCAGCTAATACTCCCCCTCAGGAAGGCTTTCTCTAACACTTCCATCTTAGGAACCCCTCCTTGGTGGTTATAGCGGTCTCCCCTTATCCACAGGGGACAACTTCCAAGACCCCCAGTGGATAGCTGAACCAGGGATGATGCCAAGCCCTACAAATACCGTTTTTTCCTACATAAACATGCCTATGACAAAGTTGAATTTATAAATTAGGCACAGTAAGAGATGAATAATAGCTAATAATAAAATAGAACAATTATAACAATAAGCTTATAATAAAAGTTATGTGAACGTGGTCTCTCTCTCACTCAAAATATCTTATTATGCTATTCTCACCCTTCTTAGATGATGGGAAAGAACATCCCCAGGAGTGGAGACCAAGAGAGGTGAGTGATGCTGGCCTTATGACGTAGAGTTAGGCTGCTGTTGACCATCTGATGATTCGTCACAAGAAGGTACATCTGCTTCCCAGCCGTGAATGACATGGTCACTGAAACTGAAAGGGAAACCACAGATAGGGATGGGACTCCTGCATCTCCTGGAGTTATACTGGCTTCATGGCACCCAATATTACTAAAGGATCTCATCGACATCTTTGTGTTCATGGTGATTATTTATTCTCTCTACTTGGAAGTAACTGCTACCAGATCAGGGACCTCGTCTGTCATATTCACTAGTGTTTCTCTGGCATCTACTATGCCTTGCATTTAGTAAGACAGCAGTAAGTATTTGTTGAGTAAAGGAACAAAGAAAAAAAGAATGAATGTGTTGGTAGAATGAAAAATTAGAAAGAAGATTCGTTATTAGAAGTGATCGTTAAAATATTTACCAACTGATATGGCCCAGGCACTGGTAGATTATGTAGGTCACCACCCAAAGAAGGCCTCCCCTCTTGCTAGACGAATAACACTTTAGTTAGGGGATCTGGGGAAGATCCAGAGGATCCTTGGAGCATTTTGATTTTTTAACAACTGGGCTGACCCCCAGTGCATACCATTTGAAGAGCCCTCTGCTGGTTAGGACAACCACGTGATGTGCAACAGAAAGGTCCTGTAAACTGGACAAATCCAGCAAGCGACTCATTTTTTAGTGCTCAGTAGTAGTACTTAAAGTGCCCCCAGATCACACACTGCTATTGTTGGATCTCCTCTCTGTGCATCCATGGCTCTGTGAAAAGCGCTTGCCTCCCTCTGGCTTCATGGGATTGAAGTCATTTAAGGAAAAAGAATGAGATCACTTACACTTCTGAAAAACTGCGGGACTTCTGAGCTTCCCACCAGCCCCACTCACATTTCTCTGAAGTCAGTGAGGCACTACTTCTGTTTGGCAACAAAGTGCTGCCCTCTCTTATTTCCCAATGTCCCCCTCCTTTGCCAAGATAATCTTTCCCAGACAGGGACATTCAGAAGAAATAGAAGTCTCCAGAAATGGGAGGGAGGGGGGAATCCCACAGAAAAGGCCCTGGCAGTGCTTAGTTAAATGAACTCCACGCTTGGATAAGAACCAGCAATTGAAACACATATGAGAAGATCAGGAGAGAATGTGTACTGGGTAGTTCACCAAAACAAAAAACCAAAAAAAAAAAAAAAAAAAAAAATTTTTTTTTTTTTTTAAATTTTCAGGCTATGGAGAAGAATGCTAGTTGAAAGAATGAAGCAATTAATTTTCTAGACAAAATAATCTGTTAACCACAGATCACAAGCTAACTACTAACCAAACTAATTGGCATTATAAAACTTCACTCGTTTGGTTGAAAAAAGAAGAAAGCCTGTTAATCAGAGCCAATTTTTAAAGAAGGGAATGGTTTATTTCTCTAAATAGCCTTTCCGTGAACAAATGAGGGTAACTGCTAACAGTCCTTTGGAAAACCTATCAAGAATGAATGAGAACAGTTTTAATGATTTCAAATGGTTATACCCAGTTGTTTCTAGCATACATAAAAATAGATCATCTTTGTATTAAGTATCCTGTCTTGTTTCTTAGAAATAGTTTTCCCCATATATGTTAACATTTAAGGCATCAGATCATGCAATGATATGAGGATTAAAACCACAAATAAGTTGAACATTAATTAATGTTTCCATTTTTAGAAAAACAGAAGCATTATCCCAAAAAGGGATAAAAGAGCTACAAGTGCACAGCTCTTAACCCTAGAACCTCCTGCTGCCAAGAACCTATTAAATATTTGTAATTAGAAAGCAACCATAAAAGAAAGACTTTCTGATTAATGGGGGCAAGTCTCAGGAAATATCCAACTTGAAAGATATTATTTTCCCTGCCTAAAGCCAAGAAAGTCTCCAAACCCTCATCCACTATAGCTTTAGGAATTTTTTAAATGGCTTTTTCCCCCAGAACCATTAATATTACAGAGCAGACAGAATTCCAGCATCCCTCTGTCTTATAATAGTGAAAAGGACCCAAGAAGAATCAAAGTAATAAAAAAGAAAAAGTTGACCAAACTATGTAGCCACAGCAGGAATTACCTTAAAGACTCAACTTTGGACTATTGGTCCATTATAAACTCTGACTTGTGAAATTATTTTCATATTCATCTAAAATCAAGAGGTAACTAACGTGATATATCCCATGTGACATGGTGTGTCCAGAAAAGACCAGTGTAGTAGTGATCATTCCACGTTCAGGGTTTAAGCAATGACTTAGTAATTAGAACTGGTAACTGAAGATAGAGATGTATGATAGATAAGCATATGGAGAGAAAGGGGAATGGAGTAGTCAGCGATGACTAAGATTATTTCAAAAAAGTACTACACTTCATTCTATAGTTTGGGTGACTCACTGTTTTATAAACTCCCAAGCTGAGTCACTTCATTATCAGAAGCCAAAAAAGATGAAATGAGAGAGTCAGCTGGCTTGTGTCCTTACTATCTTCGGGCAGAGACTGGCAGCCTCAAACCAGAATGATGCCTGAACAGGTCCTATTTCTCTTTCAAGTAAACCCCACACCAAAACTGGTACAAAATCTCTGTTGTCACACTTACACACTTGCTCTAATTACAGAGAAGGCCAGAAATATATTTTGAGAGTCCATGTGTAATCAGAAAAAAAAAAAAAAAGGTTGTAAGAATTGCTTATCCCCATGTTGCATCAGTAGCTCAGGCACTTTGCCTAGTGATACAATGTCAGATATAGCTTATTACGAAGTCAGTTGGAACAAAGCTTGAGACCACGTTCAGACCAAGAAGGAGATGGACAGGATAGCAAAATGTAAACGTCGAGGGAACGTGGAGGACAGACCCAAGTCTAACATTAAGAGTGCAGAAGACCTGGTGGCCATAGAAGGAAACTTAAACACCCCCGGGGGAAAGAGGCACATTCAAGGTCAAAGACACAGAATTTGGAGGAGTGCATAGCAGGTGTCAGAAGCCATGCACAGCGCCTCCAAGAACCAAACTCCACACCAAGAACAAGCATGATTAAAAGCAAATGTGGATAAGAGGAAGAGAAGCAGAGAGGGGAGACCTGAGACTCAAGATCTGAGTCCCTAACACCTTGCGTAGCCTGGTTCTTACGCAGTTTTTAAGGTCCAAAGGTAACTCTGCCTTTGAATGGCCTGTGATAACTCAGTAGTCTTAAAGGGGGGGTGGGGGTGGGGGAGAGTTTCTTGTGTCAATTCAAGTTGCTTCCTGTTACTTGGAACCAAAGAATTCCAATTAAGTTAGCATATGTGCATTGTAAAGATCTTTAAGTATATTGCCAAGTTGCTCTCCAGCAAGTTCCCATGGATTCATTGACACAACAACAGGGTCCTATGTCTCTCCATTCGCGTTAACTCTGGATATTTCCATGCTTTCGAATCTTCACAAATTCTCTTTTATATTCTAACGGCTGGCAGAGTCAGAAACATCTTTTGCACATGATGGCTTCATCACAGAAATAGAGGAGGAATGGATGGCAGAAAACGATTCTGGACGCAGAGAACAAGTGCTCCTATTGACATAAATTCGTGCTATCTTCCATTTGGAAAAGGATGAGATCATTTGTGGCTAATTATGAGGTGGTAAGATCATGCTAAGCAAAGGAATCTTGGAAGGAAGGGCAGAAGGGTGGGTGAGTGTATGCCACTGTATGCCACATCATAGTCTAGGGGGAATGGAGAACAGAACCCCCCCCCCGGGTTTCAAGAAAACTGCCCAACCCATAAGGGGGATGAGCTTTCAAAAGGATATCTCACCCACCATACTGTATTAATTATAGCTTGACACAATAAGAGAAGATGTGGTGTAAATATTAGGAAGAAGGAAACACTATCATTTTACAGAGAAGACTGGTAGCCTATGAGTAACTGAAAATTATAAGAATTCATGAAAGTGTTCAGGGATGTAGTTAAAAATAAACATGTACAAATCAATACGTTCCAGGTAAAGTTGCTTAAAATATACAGTGCAGACTGTGACACTCTCATTCACAAGCAATAGACAATAATACCTGGGAATGGTCATGAAAATAAATCTGTAAGATCTACGTAAGCAGCAGCAGCAACCAAAAGCGGGAAATAAGGACTGTTTAAGTGGAGGGACATGTTTTGAGATGGGATTATTTAATATCATAAGATGTAAGTTATGTCCTGAATTCAATTAAAACTCAATGAAGATTTATTTAGAACTTGACAAAAATGTTCATCTGGAAGAAAAGTTCATGAGGTTTATAAAAATGTTGGATTAATGGGGGGCACTTATCCAAACACATATTAAAGATTACACTAAAGCGGTAATCAAAAAGATGTGGCACTGCAGTAGAATAAATCGAAAAAATTCAATTATATAAAAAGAACAATGTGGGGCAGAGACACATGTGACTTGTCTGCTGCCCTCGGTCTCCCAGAATCCTGCTATAGCCACGAATCAGTAGAGAAGGGAGCGTAGGGGAAAAAAACACAAAAAAGCAAAAACAGACTAAAATATATGAGTATTTGGCATATAATAAAGTTACATTTCAAATCAGCGGGAAGAGAATGGATTAGTTAATGAATTATATTTGGGGAAAAATTAAGTTAGGACGATTATGCATCTATCACATTCATTTGCCAAAAAAACAGTATCTTCTCCAGCTAGTTCAAGTGGAAAGGAATTTATTGCATGGTACTAAATTGTTTACAGAGTCACTAAGAGGACTGGAAAAGATAGGCTATCAGCTATATTTCCAGGAGTGACTCCAAATTGGTGGTCCAAATTGCTGAGTTGTTTCTATGGTTGCTGGATCCAAAACCATACCGCTTCTGCTAATTTCTGTATCACTGAAATGCATGTCATAGACCCCACCTTTCTCCCCATTCAACTTACTGGCAAAGCCAAGTCTCACATAATTCTGTTCCAGGCACAAAATCTAAATCACCTCAGAAACACTATTTCGTTGGGTTTCAGCTTTCCTGCACATGCACGGCAAGGAGGTGCTTTAGATCAATTTGCACAAACCAAAATAACCCTCAGATAAATTACATATAAAGAACCGAATTACAGAGTAGAACACAATATATTTAAGTATTTAAACTAATTTTAAATTATAATCACTTTTTTGAAGTATCCTTATAAATTGTGTTATATGCATATAACATGTATCTATATAACATGTAGATCTATTACATGTAATATACATATTTAATTTATAATATATAACGAAACACTTATGTACACATATTCATCTGGGACAGAGAAAGAATGAATGAGAAGCAAAAGACAGTATGCCAAAGTGATAGCAATGACTATTTCAGAACAATGGGATTGTGGGTTCATCTTATCTCTTTTTTCTTGTTTATCATTTCCTAAGTGGATAAATAATAACATAGTATCTCCTTTATCACAAGAGTATTTAAAAAAAAAACCCAGGAGAACAATGAACAAATACAATTTAGAATAAAGATTTTTTAAATTCTAAGTAAAATATTTACTAGCAAATATTTTAAAGAAAAGTTAACCCTTACAGCAAACTTACTCTCTCACAGACACTACTCTCAGTGCTTTAAGAGTTTTAAGATACCCTTTATAACACCCTGAGAGGTAAATACCATTATTATTTTCATTTTACACAGGGAACCTAAGACACATAAAAGGTTAAGTGAGCTGCCCAAGGGGGCACATCGGGGAGATGGTTGAGCTGGGGAAACAGCCGTGTTAGAAAACCCAAGCTCTCACTTGCAACACTCAATATTGTTATCAATATTAATATTGTTAGCTAACATAAGCTGAGGATCAACATACAATACAATTCAGCCATTTAAAGTGTATTATTTGGGGGCTCCTGGGAGGCTCAGTCAGTTAAGCATCCGACTCTTGATTTCAACTCAGGTCATAATCCTGGGGTGGTGGCATCAGGCTCCCCACTCAGGGGAATCAACTTAGGAATCTCTCTCTCCTTCTCCTTCTGCCCCTCTCCCTATGTGTTCTCTCTCTGTCTCATTCTAAAAATAAATCTTTTTTAAAAATAGAGAATATTATCCAATGGCTTTTCATATATTCACAGAGGTATGTACCCATCACAACACATTTTGGAACATTTTCATCACCCCAAAAAGAAATCCCACTCCTCTTAGCTGTTACCACCCACCCCTCCCCAAGGATAATAGACATCAAATACTTGACTCATATAATTTATTTATCCTGATAACAGCCCTATAAGGCAGGGACTTATATCCCCACAGTAGAGAGGAGGAAATGGAGACACAGAGAGGTTAAGAAATGTGTGTAAGTTTACACAACTAGTCAATAGGGGAACTGGGATGTAAATTCAGGCAGTCTGCCTCCAAAACATAGCTCTTAACTACTGTGATATTCCACTGTCTACATATACTATTACAAAAATGAAAACTTATGGGACACCTGAATGGCTCAGTCGGTTAAGAGTCTGACTCTTGATTTTGGCTCAGGTTATGTCCTCAGCAGGGAGTCTGCTTCCCCCTCCCCCACCTTGTGTGCTCTCATGCTCTCTCTCTCAAATAAACTCTTTTAAAAAATGAAAACTTATGGACAAATGAGAATTATTCCAGGAGTATAAGAATGGTTGAACTTAAATATAATAATTTGTTATATCATGTCAATAATTATGGTTAAAAAAATCATATGTCAAAAAGCACTCAATAACATTCAATATCTATTTCTTGGGGAAAAAAGTAACAAAAAGACAGATGTAAAAAGCCCTAAATGAGTATAGAAGGATGCCAACACGCCTATCTCCAATAGCTGTAACACGTTACAGTGACACAATGAGGACATACATAAATAACAATAAAACATGTCCATTGTTGCTATCCTAACTTAAATTTATTCTGGATCTTTCAACCAATGCAGTAAGTCAGTAAAAAGAAAAAAAAAAGATTTCTCTTGAAAAAGAAAATGCAAAGTATTTATATCTCTGTAATAGATTACATAAATAAGAAAATACTAGACTATCAGCTTCAAATCATTTTCAGCAATACAACATCAGTAATCTAAGAAATTGAATGAAGACTGTAAAAAATAAAACAACAAGATAAAGGTGTGGGGGAGGAGCCGGGGGAGTGGGGGAGAGCTCAAATCCATCTTTGAGGCAGCACAGCCCCCATAAACTGGAAATCATTAAGTCTTGCTTCACCTTCCAAGAAAGCATACCCGTTAAGATTCTTTACATTCTTTTCCCTCGCCTATTTTGCCTGGAAAAATACTTGAAACCACAATGTTGGACAGATCGTTTATTTTTGTGTGTCAGTATTTTAACTGGAAGGAAAAGGAGAGGATTTTTCATGGATCTTTAGGTTACGGTGTCGCCCACATGGAAAAAGGAAGAACTCAGGCAAAGGGAGAATGGACAAGCTAAGGACCAACATTATGGATCCCCTCCTTCCCTGACCAGGTAGTCAAAAACTCGAGTTGTATGGAATAAAAAGAAAGAACCCCAGAGTCCTTTCATGTCCTTGTGGTCGTGAAGAAATTACATAGTGGGGATGTCAAGGAGCATCTCACAGACTGGAGTCACCAGAGATTCAGGCTGAAGGGAATCCTCAGTTTTGCATATCCAGGAGCCCAAGGGTATCTGTTCAACCAGGGGTCATCGGGATATCCAAGAGCTGTAGCTTAACAAATTTACCAGATACTTTTGGTTCACCATTTACTTATGCATCTTTACTCCTCACCCCCAACGACTCTGGTGGTTAAAAAATCAACATATTAATTTATCTTTTTTTTAAAATATTTTATTTATTTATTTGACAGAGAGAGACAGCAAGAGCAGGAACATGAGCAAGGGGAATGGAGAGGGAAAGCAGGCTTCCTGCTGAGCAGGGAGCCCGAAGTGGGGCTCGATTCCAGGACTCTGGGATCATAACCTGAGCTGAAGGCAGAGGCTTAATGACTGAGCCACCCAGGTGCCCCAATACATTAATATATCTTCAGAAATCGATCAGTAGCTGAGAGGTTCCAGAGAAAAACAGACTTGGAGCAGAACCCTGGTCTGAATCCTAGATGACCCACTTAAGTACTATGCGTGACCCTGGCTGAGGCACTCAAATCATCATTCACCTAAAATTAACCACATCGATGTCACCTTTAACCTGCTGGCTTCCTTTTTTATTAAAATCTCACTTAACCTCTCAATGGCCTTGGCCCCTGCTGATCACCTTTCCTCCTTGGTCTTTCAGAACACAACCTTTCTGGGTTTCCTCCTACCTGGCAGGCAGATGATTCTTCTCCTTATTCTTGAGCTCACTCCTTGCCTCTAGGATCTGACTTCAGCACTCAATTATTGGGTACTTCATTTATTTGGGTTTAAATCCTTTTCCTTGCGTAGACTCATCCAAATCTAGAATCAAGTCCCAGACCTTAATCCTGAGACCCAGAACTCCAGACGAGTCATCTCCCCTGGAACAGACCATACAGACCAAAGAGCAACAGACTCTAACCCGAGCTAAACATCTGTGCTGTCCCTACCTGAGTCAGAAAATGAGTTCCTCCTGTGAACTTGACACGACTAGTCCATGCATCACCCTTTGAGGAGCAAGACTTCTTTCCAGAGCTCCAACAACTAGATCATCAAGTTTTGTGAATTCTACCTTTTGCCCCCTCTTTATGCCCACCTCCATCACTTTAATTCAAGATCTTATGACACCCCCTTCAACAGCCTCTCTACTCTCTCTACTGATCCCTGACATCTTTCCAGACCATGCCAATATTTCCTACACACTTCTCCCAGAATGACCTTTGTCAAAGGCAAATTTGAGCCTCTAAAATGGCTTTCCATGGCCCCAAATTATTAAAGCTCCTTTGCTTTATACACAAGGCCCATCATGGTCTGACCTCATGCTATCTGCAGACCCTGATCTTCGATCACTTTCTCCCATTCATCAATCAATTACTTCTATTTTTCCCAAACACATCATGCTGCTCCTGGTATCCTTGCCTTCCTACCCTCCCATCTTTCTGTTGGCACATCATTCCAAACCCCTAGGCCTACTCTTCTTCCATCCTCCAAGGATCAGTCCATCTGTTCCTTTCACAGGAAGTCTTCCTTTATCCCCATTTAACAGGTTGCATTGGGGGCCACAGTTCTTCACTATTGTCTGCATCTACATTTTTGCCGTGGCCTTATCACGAGCAGAGTACACTTACCCACTTAACTATGAGGTTGGCCTTGTACCTTGCTTTGGCCCACAGCACAGATGCACCAACAATAATGGGCCAGTTCTGAGTCCCTTTAAGCAAACGTCTGACATCACCATGAGAAGAACACATGAGTCTTCCCCTGAAGGAACATAAGAAATTCACCGAGCAGAACTTCTCCAGGGAGCTGACCTGACCAAGTCCAGCTTTGATCTGCTCACCTTCAGAGGACTCACAAGCACTGGTATAAAGGCTTATTGCTCTGTACCACTGAGATTTTGTGGTTGCCTCTCAGGCGGTAGACTGTCCCTCAATCATACAGCCAATATGGTTCATTTGTCCCTTCTCTGCTACCCACCCTCCCCCTGTTGCATCCTTACATGTTTCCAGCCAGTTTCTCTCCCAAATGAGAAAGCAAAGACTGGTGTGTGTTCCTGCCACTGACAATACTAAGCATATCACAAACTTCAGTCAGAGGGGAAAAACTCTGCATTCTCATAGCTTCTTTCCCAGTAGCAAAAATACCCCACCTACCACTATTCCCCCAAATAAATAAAACCTGAGCTCTTTCCTTTAGGTTATCCTCTAACCAAAACAAGTTTACCCTTGACTTTTACAAGACTGATGCCTACGCATATATGTGAACCTTTATGTACAGATAACTGTCATGTAAAGAGACATGTTTTTCTGCCATGAACAAGCTGACTTTAATCTAAGTTATTTGAGGAGCCCAGCTTACTTGAAGTCTGGAATCACTTTAAAAACTTTAAGTGAAAATACTTTTATTTTTCCAGTGCTTTTATCTGAGTTTTTCTTCATCACCAGCAAGGATGCTGGGCATTGGGCCATGTTAAGGGTTCCGTGTTCCAAAAGACTAGGTCAGAGATGGGGCTGTGAGAGCAGAAATCTGAAAGGCACTGTCTTAGGCAATGGTCCAAAGTCAAAAGACTGGTCCATGGTCCAAATTCACCATTGAAACTGGCAAACAGACAAGGCAAGCAGAAAATCCCTGGGTGAATCTGGAGACAGGCAAGTTGGGTGCTCAGTTCCTACACTCACAAAAAGGTACCACTGACCTGTTTAGAGAGTCAATGCAGTCCCACACACTGACTGAGACTCCTACTGGCATGAACACCATCTATTGTGAAACTTTTCAGGTGGTCGCCCAGAAAGTTTGTATTGAATTTTCTCATGTCATAAATATAGACAAGCCTTTGATACTTGCAGAGATATTACAAGTGATGATTAGGTATGGGATTTAGGTGTATGGGACATGCTTCTGATAGGATGGTAAATGAAAAACAGAAAACACAATTGTTCGCACGCTAGTC
Organism: Taxidea taxus jeffersonii; assembly: GCA_003697995.1. Lineage (NCBI taxonomy): Eukaryota > Metazoa > Chordata > Mammalia > Carnivora > Mustelidae > Taxidea > Taxidea taxus. The sequence goes on from RCUC01135890.1 coordinate 17,876, forward strand.
TCATAATATATATTCCTAGAAAAGACTGGAAGGAAAGACATGCCGAAGGTGGGTAGGTTAAGTGAAATGGAGCGATTTTTTTTTAAAGATTTTATTTATTTATTTGACAGATCACAAGTAGGCAGAGAGGCAGGTGGTGGCGGGGCGGGGGGAGCAGGCTCCCCGCTGAGCAGAGAGCCTGACGTGGGGCTCGATCCCAGGACCCTGAGACCATGACCTGAGCCAAAGGCAGAGGCTTTAACCCACTGAGCAACCCAGGCACCCCGAATGGAGTGATCTTTTTTTTTGAAGTGTTTCCATTTTTTAAAGTGTTTGGTGTAAAAATATAACTTCATGATGAAGATAATGGTCTTGTATAAAATAATATCTACAAATTAAAACTGGAAATTGAAAAAAGAAAGGTTTCTCAGTGAACAATGCACCAGAACAAAGTAGTATATGAACAACTTCCCCACCCCTGCCTCCCCACCCTCCCCAGCGTCTCCCCAGAGAGATAATCCTCTCTGGGGCTCTAAGACTCATTCCAGTCTCCATAGCCCCTTCTCTAAACTGGGCTGGAGATAAATGATTCACTCTTCAGCTCTAGGTTTCTAGACTGCACACAGACGACCGTCCTTCTAATACATTACAATTGAGAAAATCACTGTTTACTTCAATTATATGGCAGTCACATATTCATGCTTGGTTTTCTGGATTAAACATGGGACATACCTTCATCTTTTGCTGACGGCTTTGAAATAATTCATCAGCAGAGGTAGTCTGCTTTTTCATTGAGTGTTTCTATACGTAGAATAGAAGGCTCCTTTTCATTTCTTCCTCGGCGGTTAAATTTGGAGACCTCTGCAAAGCCAAGACCTCCTCTGCTTGGTAGCGCCATACTCTCCAGCCTGTTCTAGGTTTAAATGAGTGTGAATGAAAGCAGCTGGTTCCAATCTCATTTATGGTAACCCTTCACGGGCTTGATGTTAAAACTGCTGTCAGCTTTCATTCAGATGAACTTACCTGCTCTGTTTGACCTTCCCTCTGAGGTTGTGTTTTCCAGGAAAGAGGTGAATTTTTTTCTGGATACTTGTGACTATCTCCTCCCTTGACTCTCTCCCCACTGGAATTAAGTTGAAGATTTCTGAAAAGAATTTTCTATATTGGTGCAAATATCCCCATCATTGCCTGTAACCGTAAAGCAGAATGTAGGGTAGGGGGTGGGGGGGAGGAAGCAAGTGAAGATATGTTTTTCTGTCATAATCAATTTCTTTTATAAGATGGCACAGGGGCACCGGGGTGGCTTAATAGGTTAAGGGTCTGACTTTGGCTCAGCTCATCATCTCGAGGTCCTGGAATTGAGTCTTGCATCAGGGTTTTAGCTCAGCGCAGAGTCTGCTTCTCCCTCTGTGCTTCCTTCCCCCAACTCATATGCTCTCTCTCTCTCTCTCTCTCTCAAAATAAATAAATAAATAAATAAATAAAATCTAAAAAAAAAAAAGACATCACAAAGACATATGATATTATGCAGTAAAGGCTAACACAGTTTCTTCCTGTCACAGAGGCAGAGAGATCACAGTCAGATATTCATGTGCTAAGGCCTGGAGAGCCATTTCAGGAAAGAGCCAGAATTCTGAACTTTGGGTGAAGAATCGGCACTCAGAGGGATATGGCAGCAAGGTGAAAGCCTGTGACCGTTACCAGTCTCGGGCACCCATGCTTCTGCATGATGTCACATTCAAAGAAACACAGAAGCCAAAAATCATCATTTAAAAAAAAATCCATCTTAAGCATGCAATTCAAAAAACAGTAAATGAAACCCTTGTCTTCCCTCAGACTTACCATGAAGATCAGGGTTATATCTCTTTCCCCGATCTCTTCTACCCTCTTCATGCTCCTGTCCCCAGTGAGGACTTTCTGTATCCTTCCACTCTTTTTAGGAGCAGGTGAGGCAGAGAACAGTGCTCCTCAGAGAGCAACAGCCACAGTAGTAAAAGGGCTTTCTCATGGGGAAGGTGGGATGCTACATGATTTTTTACTAGGTCTCCCTGCCCCTCTGGTCAAAATCAGCGCGTGCGCGCACACACACACACCCATGTTAAGTGGGGATCCCAGAAGCTCCTTTTATTCATAGCCTAGACTTCCCCCTCTCTTCTGTTAGGTGTCTTGAATGGACCTTTGTCATCCAAGGGAACTTTTGAAGGGACCTTTGGACCCTTGGATGTCTTTCAAGTCATCAACCATAAACCCCCACCCTCTCACTAAACTTCACTCTGACAGATGGACAAAGGTCCTCTTTTAAAGATTTTATTATTTATTTGAGAGAGAGGGTGGGGGAGGGGCAGAGGGAGACGCAGACACCCCACTGAGCAGGGACCCCCCCCCCAACGCGGGCCTGGAGCCCAGGACCCTGAGATCATAACCTGAGTCAAAGTCAGATACTTTAACCGACAGAGCTACCAGGCACCCCTGGCTGCGGAAATTTCTGAGAAGCCAACACAACCAATTGAGTATTTAATCAGATGTCACACCTGGAGCTCTGTCCCAGCTGTTTGGTGTGGAAGTTGTAGCTCTGGTAACAATCGTCCTGGTTGCAGACCACCAGTAGATGGCCCTCTTCCCTTCGAGCTAAGCAGGAGTCTACACCCCAGAAGGGGTCTGTGCCCAGAGCGGGGAGTGAGTATTAGTGTGGGCAGAGCCTCTTGGTGAGGAATTAGAAATGACAGTCAGAGTCAGAATTTGGTGACCTCGGTGAGTCCCACTGGCGCCCCTCCGCAGGTGCTTGGTCTTTAAGGAGTGGTGGTGTCCGCTCACTCCATCCCTGCCTGAGCTTCTGAACTTCATTAAGAAATCCTGTGCCAGGGTGCTTGGATGGCTCAGTGGGTTAAAGCCTCTGCCTTTGGCTCAGGTCATGATCCCAGGGTCCTAGGATCGAGCCCCCCCCCCCCCCCCCGCTCTGCTCAGCGGGGAGCCTGCTTCCTCATCTCTCTGCCTGCTTCTCTGCCCACTTGTGATCTCTGTCTGTCAAATAAATAAATAAAATCTTAAAAAAAAATTTTTTTAAAGAGGTCAAAAGTACCTTGCAATGGAGAGGATCACTAGCTTAGTACTGAGCTCCCCCTCTTAGAAAAATAGAATTAACAAACACAGGAAAAAATATTTTTAAAAAATATTTAAAAAATCACAGTGTGTATTTTCAGTGTAATTTAATAGACTATAAGGATGCATAAAACTTACGTAGGGTGCTATGGGAAAAGTTACAGTCAGAAAACAAAAATGAGTTCTTATGGGGAAAAAAGATGATTTATGTAATTTAAAAATAAATGATAGAAGCCAAAAGTAGTAGAATGAACACTGGACTGCCAGAAACAAGTTAGAACAACACCCCAAGAATTCACTTGCCTGTTCAATACATTTTACCTAAGTACCTCTTCTCTGTTCTTACTCACGTCCAGGCACTAGGGATACAAGAGGCAAAGCAGTCACTGCTCTCATAGAGCTTTCATTTTAGTGAGACTTACTCCAGCATTTGGAGCAAAACGAGACATGGATATAAATGATAAGAGGAATGGTCCGTAATATGAATAATAGAGGAAAATGAGCCTACATCTTCATAATAAGGTCTTCCAGAAGGAGACTAGAGAGCAAATGAAAAAAAAAAAAAAGTAATAGAAAAAGTATTCTGTGGGCTGACTGAGGTTTCCATCACAAGGAGTCACTGAGTCCCAATGAGAAAAGTTAAAGAAGCATTCGATTATATTGATATCAAATGTTAAAGCATTTAAGCTAAAAAGCATTATTGGAGGTAACAAGGACCACTCCATTATGGTGGAAGATTGAATTCACTAGGAAAATAATTTTAAGTGTAAGAACTCCTAATAAAATAGCCTCAAAGTATAGGAAGTAGAAATTCATAGATCCTCCAAGGAAAAGTCGACAAATACGCCATCAAAGCAGATCTCAAGATGTCAATCTCACTGGTTGACAGAAAAAACAGAAAACAACAAAATAATAGCAGGTGTTAAAACATAATCAATAAGCTCGATCTAATGAAACATATCCAATTTTGCCTCCAACCATTGGAAAACATTAGATCTTCTCAAGCATGCAAGAGATGTTTAGGGGAAAGATACCAAGACAGAGACTTGTGATTTCTGAATTCCAAGATGAAATGCCACACTCCGATGATGGGCCAGACTGGCACCATTCATCACCCCTGCAGCGTTCAACACTACAGACAATTGAGCAATGTTAAAAATTTCTTAAGAAAAAGATTATTACCCAAGAGCTATAAACTGAGCCAAAAAATGTTCATGTGAGAGGAAAACTGAAACATGTTTCCCCACATACAAGCAGTCACAACGTATGCTTTCTAGAAGAAAAAAAAAAAATCCACAGAGACCAAATGGAAAATGATTCAGCATAAAGAGGTAAAGAAAGAGGAAGATAGGGTATAAAAAATCCTGATGAACAAAATAATCAGCGAGCAATGTAAGGACTTATTGGCCTATATTATGAAAGATGCTTCAAAGAGAAATTGCATTATGAGGAAAGGATCTGAAAACAAGTATGCAGATTTTTAAAGATATATGAAGAGTTTTTAGAGGAAAGGGTAGGAAGGAAGTAAAACTGGTAAATTTCTGAACTTGAAAAAGGGAAATACACATGGACATTCTTTTTATTGGTAGGGGTTAAAATATCCTTGAAAAACATTTTTTAACTTTATCATTTTTTAAGGTGATACCAGAGTGATATATCTTGTGATGCTGGCATAGTAACAGACTCTCAGACCTATACTGAGGTTGGGATCATCACAATTTCTCACCTGGTTTCAAATCCTATTCCGTTGGTTTCATTTCACTTAATTCCACCAATTGCTCTCTCCAGTAGCAAGCACTCCTATTTTTACAAACATACTTTTTTTTAAATCTCAGATTTACAAATTTCAGATTTACAAAAAAATTTCAGATCTGCGGCGGGTAGCTCAGTGGCCCAGGATGTAGACTCTGCAAGAACCAGGTGCTGCACAGGACACAGACACTGACATGACAACATTTTTAAATGTATAACTTGGAAGAAACGGAAAGATAATTTAAAGGTGGAAAATTAGGACAAAGAATACAAGGATACACAAAAACCTAATAAAGAGAAGAAAGAGAATAAACTTAGTAACCCAACCATATGAGGCTCCGTGGAATAAATAGCGGAGCAAAATCAAGCTTTTTGCTCTTGATAAGCTCTGTGCCCAAAACAAAATAATAGAGAATTGGAAGATTGAAATCACAAAGAAGAAAACAGCAGGCTTAAGAACACTAACATTCTGAGAAGTCTCAATTTAAACAAACAAAAAGGGGCGCCTGAGTGGCTCATCAAGTGTCTGCCTTGGGCTCAGGTCAGGATGGAGCCCTGCATCAGGCTCCCTGCTCAGTGGGAAGACTGCTTCTCTCTCTCCCACTCCCCCTGCTTGTATTCCCTCTCTTGCTGTCTTTCCCTCTGTCAAGTAAATAAAAAATCTTAAAAACAAACAAAATCCTATTTTACCAAGTGGATAAAAAAATGTTCAACAATATCAGTTGAAACCATAAGTACTTTGGCCAAAATAATCATAATGAGAGACTATGAAAAAACTATCTGAACTTGAATCCTACAAAGAGCGTATATATATACATATATACATATGTATATATATACATATGTATATATTGTATATATGTATATATATGTATATATTCCATAATTGGTGTTTAAAAATTCCATAATTGGTGTTTAAAAAATTGGCTCTCTTCTTTGAAAAAACAAAAGTACGCCTCCACTTCTTATCACAGATTTAAAACAAATTGCAATGAGGTTGAATACTTAACCACTAAAAAAAATAGAATACAAAAATAAATGGAATAAAAAGATAATCATTTATAAAATGGAAGACAACAAAGCATTTCTAATTTTGTCATAAAATTCACCAACCACAAATGAAAATAATATAGAATTAAGGGAAAATGAAGAAAACTTATGTCGCCAAATATACTGTATTCAAAGCTAGGAAAAACATTCATCATATATAAGAAAAACAAAGGGCCATTATAACAAATAAAGAACTTCCAAATTAAAATGACCAGTAACTCACAAAAAAGTAGAAAAAAGGTACCTAAAGAAAAATAATAAGCTTATGAAAAAACTCTCAATTTCACCAAAAAAAAACCCAAAGAAATCAATATTTAAAAAGAGAAATAAAGACATACCAGTTGGCTAAGAATCAAGAGATTGCTCAGTAGGAATATTGATGAAGACACAAGGAAATGGATTAATAACTAGAAATCTTGAAGGACACCCAGGAAGTAGTATCAAAAATGGAACACAAATATACAGTTGTTGTATCAGCAATTTCACTTCTAGAAATTTATCTTAGGGAAGTAATTAGACAAGTGCACAAAGATACATGATTCTTATCTCAGCATTTTTTTTTCTGAGGGAAAATTATAAAAACTTCAATGTTCACCCAGCATTATTTTAATTACAGGACAAGCACACAGTGGAGTATCATGCAGCAATTTAAAAGTTGAGATACATGTGTAGATATATACATGAAAGTTGTCCCGAATACGAGGGGAAAAAAACAAATTAAGACAGAATGTGTATGCCATGACCCAATTTTTACATGATGTAGTTAAAATGTATAGTAACATCCTAGAAGTGTAAAGATGTGACTTTATTTCGTTATAACTGAATTCAATATTTTGAGGTCCTATTTCCATTCAGTGACAGAAAAAAATCAGTATCAGGGGCTCCTGGGTGGCTCAGTGGGTTAAAGCCTCTCCTTCCTTTGGCTCAGGTCATGATCCCGGGATCCTGGGATGGAGCCCCCGCATCAGGCTGTCTGCTCAGCGGGGAGCCTGCTTCCCTTCCTCTCTCTCTGCTTGCCTCTCTGCCTACTTGTGATCTCTCTCTGTCAAATAAATAAAATCTTTAAAAAAAAATCAGTATCAGTCAAGCAGGGTGACTTTGAAAATTATTTTAAAACCATTTATTGAAGCTTAACTCAGTCTCCTCTGGGAAATTTTCTCCTCATTCCATTTTTTCCTTTATTTTATCTCCGAAACTTCTCCCTTGAGACATTGGGCTACAGAAGGAAGTTCCTGGATATGCCCTCGAGTGACAGAGGAGGTGTGGTCTATCTCTGAGACTCAAAAGGATTGCAGGGTCCCTGTGAACCTGGGGGTCTGAGGACTGGACCTCGGGTTCTGCCCAGGCGTAGAGGATCCTGTCTTGCTTTCATGTGTTCGCAACAGTCATTGCTGGTGTCTGTGGTTCTTGACACATGAACCACATGTGTCTGTGGTTCCTTATGCCATGAGCTCATGGGCATTCTCCCTTCTCCATTGCAGACTTTCTGCCTCTTTCCACTCACCAGGTTTTTCCAGTGTTTGTTCAAAACAACATGGTTTTGTTTTGTTTGTTTGTTTTTGAGGCGATAATAGTGCTAAGTGGTTATTTTTTTAGGATATGAAATCACAACTTTCCTAGAAAAAGAAAATGAAGACACGGGAAAGATGTTGTTTCGCTCATTAATTAATAAGGAAACCAGTAATGTTGCAACTCAGCTCAAAGAACTCTGAGAACAGATCTGGAATTCTTCCCATCGGAATTGAGATGGAGTAGGACCTCCTGGCGCCACCAGGAGGCGCCAAACTACAGTTGGGAGGAGAGAGTTTTGGCCCACACAGGCCACCCTGGGGCAGTCTCTGAAGGTTCACTGTTTCCAGTTTGCCTTAATCATGTCATTGACCTTTAAAGAATGTGCCACTGGGTTTAATGTAATTAAATCTATGGGGCTTCACTGACTGTGTTGCTGGTGGGGTTTACTGTATTTGGTCGAATAATGTCCTGCTTCTCTAAAATCTAAACTTATCATCAGCACTAGTGCAAACATCTGACGACCTTATTTTCCCTACTGTAGTGCCTTTCTGTACATCATTTTATTGTAAATCCATTTCCTTTCCTACATTTTCTATTATATCAATTACAGAATTCCATAGATCTTTTTTTAAAAAAAATTATGAATTAGGTAGGCATTATCTAAGAATCTCATTTCATGATAATAATTTCTGAACAGAAAATTGTTCACAAAGGTAGGTATTGGCTGGGGAGAGTCTCAAGAGCCACTGCATCAGACCATTCTGCTTCCTTCTTGAGATCTGTGCTGTGGGCATTGAGGAGAGAGAATATCTCCAGTGGAGACCATGACATTGGACTTCTGTTGGGTTTGCCTTCCCTGTAATGGTGAGTCTGAGGAATCCTATTAAATGGCTTCCTTGGGACTGATGCCTCGTTAATACAGAAGATACTTGAAATTCATCATCCCATTTCTGTTCTGATAAATGTGTATAAATTAATGCAGTGAACACTTAGGGCACTTCTTGATTATTATTTCCCATAGTACTTCCAAAACTAAAAATATGCTCACTTATCAGCATAATTCTATATTCTGAATATGTCATTCCTTTCTCTACTACTCTCTGTGCAAGGGTAAGTTCAATTTTACCTGATAAATTAATTTTTAAAATTTATTTAGTTTAGAGAGAGAGGGAGCATGAGCAAGCAGGGGGAGGGGCAGAGGGAAACAGAGAGAGAGAATCTTCAAGCAGACTCCCTACTGGGCACAGAGCTTGATGCAGGGCTGGATCCCAGGACCCTGAGATCATGACCTGAGCTGAAATTAAGGGTCAGCCACCTAACTGAGCCCTCCAGGCACCCCTACATGATAAATTAATTTTTAAATTAAAATTAAAATTGAATTTAAATTAAAAATTAAATTAAATCGAATTACATTAAAAATTTAAAGTAAACTGCATAGGTCGAAATCTGAATTCAGGATTCAGGGCAAATTCACATCTTTGAAATATTTTATGGGGTCCCTGGGGGAGCTCAGTTGGTTGAGCCCCCGACTCTTGATTTCAGCTCAGGTCATGGTCTCTCATGAGAAGGAGGCCCATGTAGGGCCCCACTCTCAGTGGGGAGTCTGCTTGAGATTCTCTCTCTCTTCCTCTGCCCCTCCCTCCACTCATTCTCTCTTTCTCTCTCCCTCAAGTAAATAAATCTTTAAAAATTTTTTTTAATTTAAAAAAGAAAATGTTTTTATGTGAATGGAGCACTTAACTCACATGTCACAAAATAAGACAAGGCTATCAAAGAAAATTAACAAAAATAAGATCGAGAATTAAATTCAAATATAAGAAGGTGGAAATAACACAACCCAATAGCTATTGCTTAGAAAACACTAACAATAATCTCTACCAAAGCTAATCAAGAAATAAAGGACATATCAATACAGAAATAGTAAGAAGGGAATATAATTAACACGAAAGTGGTATCTTTCAAAGTTTTAACAGACTTATACTTTTTTAAAAACAAAAGTTGCTAGTTCTGCTAGACCACGTAGTGCAATCATTATTTTTTTTAACATCGTTGCCAATTTCAGAGGGATATTCACTAATAAGTGTATGAAGTTTATCAAGTATCGCCTGAAAAAGTGATATGTTTTAATAAGAGAAACTTATTAACATACAGTCAGTCTTGTGCTTCAGAAGTAAACAGGCCTCCCTGGAGATACCCCAGAGGGAGCCGCTACCAAACACACGTGTAATGACCTCATTTCTTCTCCTTACCCTCACCCCGAATCTGTTCCTTCTGAGTTTTCCTGTCTTAGTAAATGGCCCCACGACCAGGCAGTGGTAAGTCAGAGGCAAGCGAATTTTATTTTTCATTGCCCCTTACACACATTCCGCCACGTTACTAAATCCTGATTGCTTTTCTCTCTTACCTGTATCTAAAATATTCCCACTTCTGTCCATCTTGACTGCCAACAGCCTAGTCTAAGCGAACACCACTTTTTACATTAGTGCAGTGCACTGGCCTGCTTTCATGCACGCATACCCCCATCTAAGCCATTACCCAGGCAGGAAGCTTTTGAATCAACACATCCCATCATTTCTCTCCCTGCCTTGAAACCCTTGGGTGGCTCGCTAGCCTTTACGCCAAAGAAAAACTCAGCACAAATGACAGGGCTCCACCTGACACAGTTCCTAATAACCAGCCCACCGTGACTCCCATTTTTTTCGTGCTCCCTGTGTGGAATCTTTCAGGTACTTCAGAGCATGCTTTAAAACTTTCATGCATGACGTTCTTCCATCAACCTTTCCTGCTCTCTCTCACCTAGACGTCTACAGTCCTCAGCTGTGAATGTTATTTTTATTTATTTTTAATTTTTAAAAAGAGTGTATTGGTTTATTTCACAGGCAGAGATCACAGGTAGGCAGAGAGGCAGGCAGAGAGAGAGAGAGGAGGAAGCAGGCTCCCTGCTGAGCAGAGAGCCCAATGTGGGGCTCGATCCCAGGACCCTGAGATCATGAGCTGAGCTGAAGGCAGAGGCTTTAACCCACTGAGCCACCCAGGCGCCCTCAGCTGTGAATTTTAAAGGGAATTTGTCAGGGAAACCTTGCTTGGGGCTTTATCCCCACTCTTAGACAAGGTCAAGCCTCCCACAATATTCTTCTCATTTAGAATAATTACTCTCCCAATGGAAGCCTGCCTCTCTCTCCCACTCCCCTGCTTCTGTCCCCTCTCTCACTGTGTCTCTCTATATCAAACGTACAAAAAAATAAAATGATTTTCTTTCTTTTTTTAAAAAGGTAAGATGGAGGGGCGCCTGGGTGGCTCAGTGGGTTAAGGCCTCTGCCTTCGGCTCAGGTCATGATCCCGGGGCCTGGGATCGAGTCCCACATAGGGCTCTCTGCTCGGCAGGGAACTTGCTTCCTCCTCTCTCTCTGCCTGCCTCTCTGCCTACTTGTGATCTCTCTCTGTCAAATAAATAAATAAAATCTTTTAAAAAAAAAAAAGGAAGATGGAATAATGATCCTATTTCTGAATTGTTAAAACTAAGTAGAGATAATATAATACGATCTCATGAATATGTAACTAGATATACATTCAGCTGTGATTAACAGGAACTTGAAAAACAAATTAGGGCTTTTCTTTTTCTTACAACCTGAAAACCTGTCAGATAGGGAGTCCAGAGCCCAAGCAGCAGTCACGGATAAAAGTTCAAGAGTTGTCAACCTTAGAGATGTTTTTAAAATTATGGGACTAGATGATAGATTCTAGTAAGAAAAGATAGGAAAGGAAAAGAATGGGCACAAGACTAAGCTTTGGGGACCCTAGCAGAGGAAATGATTCAATAATATATTCCAGTAACACCAAAGAAGTGACCAGGTGAAATTTCCAAAGCTGGTGTCATAAATGTGACCTTTAAAGCTGTTGCCAGTGAAGACTTCAAAGTGAAAAAAAAAAAAATGGTATTGGAAACTAGAGGCAAAGGGCTCTTTTTATTTTTTTTTAATTTTAAAGATTTTATTTATTTATTTGAGAGAGAGAGAGAGAGCACAAGCAGGGGGAAGGGGCAGAAGGAGAAAGGGAAGCAGGTTCCCCACCGAGCTGTGAGTCCAATGTGGGACTCAATCCCACGACCCTGGGGTCATGACCTGAGCTGAAGGCAGATGCTTTAAGTGATTGAGCCACCCAGGCACCCCCGAAGGGATCCTTTTAAAATAGAAGCAGAAAGTTTAGCAACTCTGACACCCACAACAACATAGAAAGTAGAACACGCACCTATCAACTGGGTGGTTTAATTAGGAGGTTTCCCAGTACAGTGTTGGCAGTTTTGTCTGTCTTCCTTTTGTCATTTATAGTAAAAGGCAACAAGAGACAGAGGAGCTAAGTAAAAGATTGTTAAATATAAAGGAGCCAGAATTGTTTGAAACTGTCAATTTCTAAAACGGGCAAATGAGGCCAAGCTTCAGGCCTAGAACAGATTGAAGGCACCGGGCAGGAGAACACGGTCTAACAGTGAAGTTCAGCTTTCGAGTGTAAAATATTTTCCTCAGAGATCAGAAAGACCTAAGTTGGTGCTTCCAAGAACCATCCGAACAACAAGGCTTCTAAAAAAAAAAACACAAAACAAAACACTAAAGAGTGGTATCTCAGCTGTAAACATCCACGTACAGGTCTCTGGCGTAGATAGAAGTTTTCAGTTTCTGGATGAGTATCAAGGAGGGTGACTGCTGGCTCAGAGGCTGAGAGTAAGTTTAGTTTTATAAGAAACTACCAGTTTGTCTTCCAAAATGGCTCTACCATTTCGTGTTCCTGCCAGGAATGCATGAGAGTTGCTATGACTCCACATGCTCACCAGAATATGATGTCTGTTGTATGATTCTAATGGGTATATAGTAGTATCTCATTTTTCTTCTGCTGTGTAATTCCTTAATGATAGAGGAGGATGAGCATCTTGTCATATCTTGTGTGCTATCCTTAGAACTTGTTTTGCAACTGCCAGTTCAAGTCTTTGGCTGCTTTAAAATGGATTATTGTTGAGTTTTAATAGTTTTTTGGTATTAAAATAAATACAGAGGTACCTTTTGCAAATATTTTCTCCCCGTCTGTGGCTTATTTTTTCATTCTCTTGTGTCTTTTACAGAGCAGATGTTTTTAATATTAATGAAGTCTAGTTTATCAGTTATTTCTTTCATGGATCCTGCCTTTGGTGTTTTATCTAGAAATTCATAGCCATGGCCAAGATCATCTAGATTTACTCTTATGCTAACTTCTAGGAGTTTCAGAGTTTTGTTTTTGACATTTAAGTCTCTGATCCATTTTGAGTTGATTCTTTTTTTTTTTTTTTAAGCCTAAATGGGGTAGCAACAATTTTGTGTATTTTATTTTATTAAAGGATTTTATTTATTTATTTGACAGAGAGAGATCACAAGTAGAGAGGCAAGGAGAGGGGGAAGCAGGCTCCCCGCTCAGCAGACTTGATGTGGGGCTCGATCCCAGGACCCTGAGACCATGACCTGAGCCGAAGGCAGAGGCCCAACCCACCTGAGCCACCCAGGTGCCCCTTGAGTTGATTCTTGGGAGAGGGTGTAAAGTCTGTGTCTAGATTCATGTTTTTGCCTGTGTATATTCTGTAGGACTCTAAAATGGTACCCTTTTTCTGGAATGCATTTTGGTATCCTCCACCAATGTTCAAAATTTTAATGAACATTCCCTATGATCCAGAAAAGATTAGAATCTTAACATTCATCAAAACGCAATACTATTTGTTAACATAAGTTGGTTATACTGCAATAACAAATGAGCCACAAAGGCTCACCATAAACACAGCAGAGTGTTTATTTCTTGATCATACCATATATTCAGTATAACTTGGCAGGGATTTTCTCTGCCTCGTGGATCAAGGTCTCAGGTTGATGGGGACTTCAGTCTTTTCGTATTCACCTCTCTGTGCTTGGCTTTCAGGGAAGAGATCTGAAGAGTAGCACAAAAACTTTTACTTTCTCAGCCTCGAAATGACATTTGTCACATGCACTCAGTCTTCCGGCCATAATTAGTCACATGGACTCACCAAGCAGCAATGTAGTTTTCCAAGAGGCTTGGAAGGAGGAGAAAATGAAATACTGATGAGCTCTAGAAATCTCAACTTCAATTACACATTAAGGTGGCTACATATTTACCAACCTTGGATATCTGTTATTGAGTTTAAAAACCCCAAATATGTCATAGATAGCTAACCTCATTTTGTTTCAAAGAAATCTCTCTGCTTCTTCCTGGATGATAGTTTCAGATATTAAGTTCTGCTCTTTTATTTCTCCCCTGCTCTTAAACGTATCAAAGGCTCTGTGCTTCTTGGCTTGAGGAGGAATGTGGCAGGACCACAGCAGAAAACTTCGGACTCTAAATCTGGATCTTCAGTCCAGAGAGGGACCCTGGGCTTCATGTATCATGTGACTAATTCGCTACTGCATCCTTCTCCTTGGGTAGCTCATGGATATCTCAAAATTTACTCATTATTTTTTTCCTGGAAATTTGCTCCTCATCTATGTTCCTTAACTCACCACACCATATCCCCATCTGTCCGGTGGCCAAGGTCATCACCTGGATTATGACCTTATCCGCACAATCTCCAGGCACCAAGCCCTCATGAATCCAGCCACGTCCTTCTCTGCACCTCCATTACCACCTTCATCTGTCATCCCAGCTAATGGGAGAGCCACTGATCTTGTCCTTTTCCTCTGGGCTTCCTTGACTTCAATTTCTTCTGAAATGTAAACCAGACTGTGTCACTCCTTTACTTAAATCCTTTAACCCATTCCCCATAATTACCAGGATAAAATGACTCTCTAATAAATCACTCAAGACATCATGCCTGCCTGCCCTGTAAGCCTCAATCTCACAGTCTATACTTGTCCTTTCCAAAATGACATGCAATCTCTCCCCAAGCATTTATGCACCTTGCTGGGAATTCCTATCTACCTGGGCCAGATGTGTGTGTGCGCCCTTTTTCTAATGGGTGGTTTGGGTGTGTACTAGTTACCAGAGTGCATGCAAGTTCAGGAGATTAACAGAGCCACACCTTTGTGCAACTCCAGCCCAAGGGGAGGGTTTCGAGGGAACAGTTCCTGTATTAAGATGGAGACTTCCTAGACTATTCTTACAAAGGTAGTCCCTCTCCCCATCATATTTATCTCTTTTATTTGCCTTTAATTCTGTCATGCCAGAGTTTCCTTCATAACTCAATATAATTTATATTCTATTTTTAACTGATTTCTCCCCCTTTTCTGCTTCATTCCTACTAAATTCTAAGCTCCATTAAAGACCCTGCCTATCTCATGCACAGCAGTACCAAACACACCTAGTATCGGGAGGGCCCTCAAAGAGTCCTTGGGGACAAATAAAGAATGAAATCATGATGACTTTCACATCTAATTATGGTTTTATAGTTCTCAATCAAGAACCATTAAGCAAATGGCACCATACTTGTAGTTTTGTTCCAGTCATTTGTATCATAAAAAGGAGGCAGAAAGTACAAGATGATCTCATTCTCAAAGAATTTATAATCTCGTTTGGGATATAGTCTCACCTACATGCCTATACAAGCATGAGCACTCCACAGAATGAATCATGCACCTGTTTATGACCTGTTACTTTCTATCACTTTTACCAGGCCAAGTTCTTTAAAGGATTTAAAATAATGCAATACATTGTACCTCTCATGGAACTCATAATTTGGGGAGCCAAGATAAGGACATATGAGGAATTATGGATTGCTATATAAAATAGATGTAACTATGTTCAAATAATTCTATAGACAACAAATATTAGGTCCCTGACTTTTCCTCTGAGACACACTTTCCTCATGTGTAACAGGGGCTTTGCGAAGACCAAAATACAAATTATATGGGTGTCTTCTTTTTTTTTTTTTTTAAGATTTTATTTATTTGACAGACAGGGATCACAAGTAGGCAGAGAGGCAGGCAGAAAGAGTGGGGGGAAGCAGGCTCCCTGCAGGACCCTGGGATCATGACCTGAGCCGAAGGCAGAGGCTTTAACCCACTGAGCCACCCAGGCGCTCCTATATGAGTGTCTTCTGTAAGCTGCAGAGCACATTATGAATCCAACATGTACTAAAGTAAAATCTTCCCAAAGCATACCAAGGTAAGTTAAACAAGACACACTCAGAAAGGGACGCCTGGGTGGCTCAGTGGGTTAAAGCCTCTGCCTTCGGCTCAGGTCATGATCCCAGCGTCCTGGGATCGAGTCCCACATCGGGCTTCTTGCTCAGCAGGGAGCCTGCTTCTCCCTCTGCCTCTGCCTGCCACTCTATCTGCCTGTGCTCGCTCCTGCTCTCTCTGACAAATAAATAAATAAAATCTTAAAAAAAAAAAAAGACACACTCACAAAGTACAAACTAATATTGATAAAATGTTAAGTCAAAAGCCTTGACCTTGGTTTTTCATTGTTCCTACTTAATTTTAACTGATTCTTAAACGTGAGGGAAAACCTGCATCAGGGTTGTGGAACCAAGGAGCCATTTCTTGGTCTCGAGTGCCTTTATTTGTGGTTCACACATTTTACTTCATTTAAACAAGTGCGTTTTAAGTACTACTTAGCATTGTGCTATGTGAGGTGGGGAGTATCAAGTTAAGATTCCTTTCCTGAAATGTTCAAGAGATAAAATGCAAACCAATTATAAACAATATTATACCACAACAAAATGCATTCTGGCTTCCCTGATGTCAATGCAAAGACACTGAGAGTATTCCATAAAACAAAATATAAGATCACTTTGTGAGGGTCTCTAGGACTTAGGTAATGTATGCAACAGAGATCAGTGGTCTAGCTTCCATCCTTCAGGAGAGATTTTTACTTTCTACTTTATTCACTCCTGTATTCCTTCAAATATTTATAAGCGTGTGCAATTTTTATAATCACAAAACTCAGGACAAATACACACACAACCGCTAGGGAAACATCAGCCCCAACTTGCAACTATTGTGATAAAGAATCTTTCACATAAAGAATTCTTTATTGTGATAAAGAAGTTTTAGAAGCTTCAGTATGAAAAAGTTAAAATGTATCTGAAGAATTGGAGAACAGATTAGTGGTTGTTAGGAGGCAGGATGGGGGCCAGGGAAAGGACTGCGCTATCAAAGTGTAATAGGAGGGATCTTTGTGCTAAGAGAACTACTCTATACATTGTATCAATGTCAGTATCCTGGTTGTGCTTTAGGCTATGGTTTGGCAAGATACTGCCATTGGGGGAAACTGGATGAAGGACAGAGGAATCTCTCCATATTATTCTTACAACTGCATATGAATCTACAATCATCTCCAAAGAAAAGTTTAATTTTCAAATGTTAGCAACATTGTAACTGAATAAAATTAGAATCCAATGGGGCACCTGGGTGGCTCAGTGGGTTAAAGCCTCTGCCTTTAGCTCAGGTCATGATCTCCATATTGAGCCCCACATCGGGCTCTCTGCTTGGCAGGGAGCCTGCTTCCTCCTCTCTCTCTCTCTGCCTGCCTCTCTGCCTACTTGTGATCTCTGTCAAATAGATGAATAAAATCTTTAAATAAGTAAATAAATAAAAAATTGGAATCCAAGAGCCCATACTGGTAGACATAAATGGAAGAGGACAAGACTTTCTTACAGTAGAAAGCTAACCAAAAATTAACAGAAAAAAAAATTAGAAATTCATCACTTGGCAATCATCAGAGTAATGATTCATTCATCCAAGAAGTACCAATTGATGCTAAGACTAGACATCAAAATTCCATGATGAATAGAGTATTTCTTACAAAATGCTATTATTACAAAGAAAAAAGCAAAAAGAGTGGTTTTCTTTACAGTGAAGAAATCTGGCAGGCAATATCGTCATCAAGTAATCAAAGTTGACATCACCAGGAAAGGAACAAATCAGCCTCATGGGTTACTTGCTGGGATGCAGTGAGAAGAACCACAGCAGCAGTTGTGTTATCTTACCAAAGTAATATGACTCTAATCATAAAGATATACTAAATGCATCCAAATTCAGGGACATTCTACAAAATCACTGACCTATGACCTTGAAATGTCAAGGTCAGGAAGGTCAAGGGAAGACTTCGGGATTGTCCAAGATCGAAGAAGACTCAAGAGATGTGGTAAATTAGTAACCAGTGATCCTAGACTGGAGTCTTTTGCTGCAAGGGACGTTAGCTGAAAAACTGGGGAATGAAGCTTGAATGGGGCTGTGAATAAGATGGTAGTTTATCAGCGTTAATTTCCTGATTTTGATAGCTGTATTCAGGTTGTGAAAGAGAATGTAGGAGTCACAGAGTATCCAAGGATGATGGGGCGTCATGTCGGCAACTTCCAAATGGTTCCAGAAAGTGTTCTGTGAACTTGACAAACTTTGAGATTGTTTCAAAATAAAAATTATGTTTTATATAAAAAAACGCACATGATAATTTTTTCTGTAGTCTAGAGCTCAAGAGATCATGGTATGCCAAACTTCTTCCTCTTCGGATAAGCAATACACGAATGAGGAGGACAGCATGAGTGAAAATGGAATTCTCTAAATCGGGGTTGGTACAGTTTTTCTGTAAAGGGTCAGATGGTAAATATTTTAGACTTTGAGGGATGATCTCTGTTGCAACTATTCAATTCTGCTATTGTAGTACAAAAATAGCCATAAACAATAAACTGGTGGGTGTGACTGTATTCCAATAAAACTATTGACACTGAAATTTCATATAATTTCCATGTGCTAGAAAATATTCCTCCCTCACACCTCAATCATTTAAGAATGTAAAGCTCATCCTAAGCTCACACAAAAATTATAGATTTGGCCAATGGGTCTTAATTTGCTGATCTCTGCTTTAGATTTTACATGCCATGTCATTAAACAAATTAGTAAATAATTGGTAAACATAAGCACTATAAATTTATGAGAACTAGAGAATTTAATGTGTAGATTATCAAGGTACAGGTGAATGTTATAGGATGAACACACCCAGCTTTGGAAGATGGCGGACCCATTCGGCTCTTAGTTATACACATTTCTTCTGTCAGATCATGCCTGAATCCAAGCCCATCCGAACTGACATACAAATCCTAATCCCTCTGAGGGCTTGGGGTTTGGTGAAGCTCACTTGGTGCTAAAAATAATTTGTTTAAAAAGGTCTTGTCATAGAAATGTTCTTACCTTGGTGTAAGGAAGGGGACTGATAAAGACGTGTTTCTACAGTTTAATCTAGCAAGAGTCACAAGCCAGGTTTAAGAAAAAGGACTAGAGAGGCACCTGGATGGCTCAGTCAGTTAAGCATCTGCCTTTGACTCAGGTCATGGTCTCGGGGTTCTGCTCAGCGGGGAGTCTGCTTCTCCCCCTCTCTCTCCTCCTGGCTCATGCTCTGTCTCTCTCTCTCTCTCAAATAAAATCTTAAAAAAAGAAAAGAAAAAGGGCTTAGAAACATTATCACAAAATTACACTTCAAAAGTTGAGGGACTCACAGAGTAAATTAGAAGGAAGGCAGAGAGTGGAACCTAAGAGTTAATTGGGAAAGAAAATGGGAAAACCATGTATCAGCTGAGGTTTTGAGTTTATGAAATTATGGTTTCACTAATTTAAAAAAGAAAACACGTGAGGAGTGGCTAATCTGTGAAGAAGAGTTCTAAAATATCTGATTTCTAACAATCTTACATCCACCTAAATTTAAAGGTTCAGAACTCTCTTCCAAATAATCATTGAGACATTCATTTGAATAAACGTTGTTATCTTTTCCAACATCTTAGCAACACACCAAAACAAATATGACTGGCATATAACTGGAAGATACCTGACTTTTGTTATTAAAATCAATAAGCATGAAGGGGCACCTGGGTGGCTCAGTCTAATTAAGTGCCTGACTCTCGGTTTCTCCTCAAGTCATGATCTCATGGGTCATGAGATTGACCCCCAACTGGGGCTCCGCACTCAGTAGGGAGACTGCTTGAGATTCTTGCCCCCTAATCTTCCCCCGTAAAATAAATAAACCTTTAAAGAAAGAAAAACAACCAATAAGCAGGAAGATCACTAGTGAGAGTTTTTCATCAGGTCCATCAGAAAGTTTTCATTAAATCACTTTTTCCAAAAAAGTCACGCTAAGAATAAGACTTATTCCTGATGTTGAAAAGCCGCCGTTCTGAGCTGGGGAAGCATATGGTGGCTTCACCTCAAGAGTATGGATGCCCTGGTGGCAGGGAAATAACGTTGTTCACAGAAGGCAGGCACCACCCAACCCAAGCTGGAAGACTAAGGTAAGGGGTAAAAGAAACAGCACTGACCATAACCGCACACCACCAAACACTGACTGAAAATGAATTTATTAAGGTCCAATTAGTATGTTTTTAATTTCAAATTGTCCAGAATATATGCACAGGAAAGTCCAAGTTCATTTCATTCACTTCCAACATAACATGCTCTGTATTTTGTATAAAGAATGTGCAAACACCTTTCTGCTGACTGGTTCCCCCTGTTCTTCTCACGGTGGGCGCCTTACAAGTCTGCCCTCTGCTCAAATGCTGACCGCACTGACTTCTTCCCTCCTAGACAAAGTGATTCTTCTGGACATCTTTCTCTTAAACGTACTCCCGACTTTCCCACACCTGCTCCGTGACTGTGACTTTTACCGGTTACTTTTGCGAACAGACTGGCGCAATTACTAGTTCTTCTGGACCATTCACTGAGCAGGTATCACCTACCACGGTGGCAGTCTACTGGAGGTGATTCCTGAAGAACAGTCAGTATCCAGTCCCATACCGACGTACTCAACCCATTTGCTACAGGAAGGTCCCAAGCCATTTACCACGAAGATCCTTTATTCACTTGGCATGTTTGATGTCTTCGTGTGACCTTCACTTCTACATATGGGTGTGGCCACCAAGAGCTGGACATTGGCTCCTCAAATGAAATTTGGCATTGCTAGACATATTCATTGGGGTGTCATGGTTATTTGTGACAACTGTTTCTAGTCCATCTTGTGATATAAAAAAGTCACTCTCAACTAAAGTGACCACTGCATTTCCTTTGTAAAAAGGCAATTTAACTGGCTTTTCTCTCAATTGCCACCCATGTGGCGCAAAGCAGGAAATCCCTTTTTATAAAAGGTAAGAGCATAAAAAGACATTTCACATTTAAAAAAAAAATCCTTCATGGGAATATGTCCTAAGTAAATAATCAATTACACGGACACAGTTGTATGTACATAAAATTTTTGCAACATCATTTATAGTAGCGAAAATTAGAAATAACCTAAGTAGTCAACAGTGTGGGAACGGTTAACTAAACGGAGGTGCATCCATTAAATGGAATATTATATAGCCAGTAAAATTATGTTTTTGTAAAATTTGTAATGCCATAGGAAAATGTGGCAACTCTGCAGTGGAAGAAAAAAAAAACTGGTTATAAAATCGTTTACGTATGATCCCAATTATATAAAAAGGTATATAATATACATAGAGGCATACACGAGGGAAAAGCTGTTAATGGTTACTTCTGGGTTGTGATATTACCAGTAATTATTCTTTTCTGTTTTATACATTTCTGTATTTTTCAAGTTTTCTACAATGACTATGTATTATTTTATAATACAGAAAAACAGGCTATTAAAACATTCCTCTGATGTACTGATAATTAGAATGTACTTGGATATTATAAATATGTGGGAACAATATTACTGTGCTTCAACTTCTAGGACTTTTTTTTAGAATATATTTTCTTTTGGTAATAAACCTACATTCCCTGTTTTACATGTGTTATGACACTTTGATAAGAAGGTAATATTAGAATTAGAGCACTGTTTCATGACCTAAACAAATACTGGCTTTGACATCTAGGTTCTTCTAGGTCCTAGAAGATTTAAAATCAATACTCTTTAATCTTTTTAAGTAAGGCATACTGCATACATACATTACATGCATGCTTTCTAAAAAATCATTCTAATTTACAGTTTCCCTACAGGAGGAAAAAATGGAATTAGGATAGTTCAGAAACCGCCTATAGTCTTCTCCATCATAAGCATGCTTACAGGTATACACGTTTAGTAAATGAAATGCATCCTTCTGGAATAAAAAATGGGAAGCCAGCATGAAGATGAAGTTGTGGATTCAATTAGTCAGAAGTTTCTCTGACTTGCACCAAGCCACACCAAATCGTCGGAAGTCTAGTTAGTGTAGTCTAAATGGGCACTCCAGAGTCCGTTTATGAATTCCATTGCGAGATCTCCACTTTCTACTTTTCAGAAGGAACGGGCACCGGGATGAGGGTTGTCCCGTAAGCTAATTTTCCGCATATCTCAAGTCTTGTTGGTTCTAGGAACGAATACTGCCATCGGTTAGTGTTTGAGTACAAGTTTATTTTTCCTCACTCTCTCACACCCCACCCTGCCCTGGCACTGGGGGAGGGGAGCTGTTCATCCCTCCATGATGGCTGGCTCCTCATCTTGGTGGCCTTTCTAAACCACAGAGTGGTCATTGCTGTGAACTCCGGCCAAGATGGTGTGGTTGAGGGAGGAAGCCGAGCGATCAGAGCCTTCCGTGGGGCCGCTGGTGCTGTCGCTGCGCTGGCAGCAGAGGATCTGTCTGAAGGTGGCGCTCATCTCCTTGTCGCGGTAGGAGTAGATGATGGGGTTCATGGCGGAGTTGAACTCGGCCAGCAGAAGGAAAAATTTCTCATAGGCCAGGACGTCACACTGTGGACAGCACACATCGAGAAGTAACAAGACCAATCCAGGAGTCCAACAGATGATAAAGGCACCTATAAAGGGCAGGGATCGAAAAGATGTTTATTTATTTTTATTTATTATTTATTTTTTAATTTTTTTTAAAAAGCCTTTGAAGAGATTTTATTTACTTATTTTACAGAAAGAGAGTGCCCCTCGAGATTTTTAAAAAGAAGAACAAATATACATACATAAAATTACGAAGCAAAGCAACTCGGTTCAATATAAAAGCACTGAGATTCGGGGCACCTAGGTGGCTCAGTCATTAGGCATCTACCTTAGGCTCAGGTCGTGATCCCAGGATCCTGGGACTGAGTCCCACATCGGGGCTCCCTGCTCAGAGGGAAGCCTCTTTCTCCCTCTCCCTCTGCTCCCCCTGACTTATGTTCCCTCTCTTGCCATCTTTCTGTCAAATAAACAAATAAAATCAATAAGTAAATAAAATTTAAAAAAATACTGAGATTCAAAGCCACCAGACCCGAAATCCAGATCTGAAATGAAATGCTCTTTTGCTGGAAGAAAAAAACTGAAGAAAGTTTTAATGTTAAAATAATTTCGGGGCGCCTGGGTGGCTCAGTGGGTTAAGTCGCTGCTGTCAGCTCAGGTCATGGTCTCAGGGTCCTGGGATCGAGCCCCGTATTGGGCTCTCTGCTTGGCAGGGAGCCTGCTTCCTGCCCCTCTCTCTGCCTACTTGTGATCTTTCTCTCTCTGTGTCAAATAAATAAATAAAATCTTAAAAAAAAATTTAATAGTATCTCACTGATCCAGATGAGATCTGGACCAATTTGAGTATTTATGATACTCAAATTGAGTATTTATGAATTTGAGTATTTGTGAGATGATGATGATGATTACTTCAAGCAAAACACTGAGATCACTAAGCAAATGAGACATGACAGACTGCATTGGGGATACACACCTCAACCACTATGACGGTAGAGTTTTGAGCAGTATGACATTGTTTTGGGACAAAAGGTAAGCCTGTGACCAATGTCCTTTAATGTTTAGTTTAAGGCATAATTTCGACTTCAAGTTGAATGGACTCAAATCCTTGCTTTGTTGTTTATAAAACTGGGTGAATTTGGACAATAATTTTCTTACCTCAGTTTTCTGATGTGGAAAATAGAAATGATCGTTTTTGCCTCATCAGGTTTGTTGTAAGGAGTAAATGAGGGCTAAGAAAATAATCATTAAGTATATATTTTAGCAGTAACAACAATAATACTGTTATTATCTGCTCAGTATCATGGGCCTATTTGGAAATAGAAATTTCCAACAATAAGATGGGTATTTATTTTTTATTCAGCAATCACTTAAAAGGTGCTGTTCTGTATGCTTTAAAAATACTAATTCATTTAATCTGTACACCACCGTATGAGAGAGAAACCATTACCCCATCATACGGATGACGGAGCTGAGAAAATACTAGATGATATTCCTGCTTCTTGAACTTAATAAAATTAAATGTTTAAGCCAAACTTCATGCTTTAGATCTTTTACTAATTTAGATCCGCTTTCTTTTCTTCCCAGCTATTCTGAATTGTTAAGATTTTACTAGAACCGTCAAAAGAATGGAAATATAGACTATATTCTTAATTTCAGCGAATTTTGGTCCTTATATCACTAATCTGGCTCGCAGGGGAAATGGAAGTTGTGAAACAGCACCAAAATCAACTGCTGTGTTACCCTGGGATCTGCTGGGACTCCTCAGCCAAGAGGACATGGGTCAACCAAACCAGTGGGTCCCATTACAACCCATTACAGCTCACCCTGCACGGGTTACCAGGCTCCGTAGCAAACAGACAGGGAACAGGGAAGACCCCCAAAATGCGTCTGAATCTTCAGGTGGAAATGGCAGTGGTCTAGGTGGATCCAGGCTGGCACTGGAGTCGTGGATCCGGACCAGCCTCAAGGAGTGAGTTTAATAAAATGTAAACACAAGAGATTTAGTCTCCAAACAGCTCAGTTTTGAGTGCGAGCTGTCTTTTTTGAACCGATTCAGCAGGGAAATGAAAATAAAGGAGAGAAGTACTCCCATAAAGCTCTTTGTTCGAAAACACAAATGTGTATTGGTTTTAAACTGCTGTTCACTTTGAAGACTGTCCAAGGTGCTTCATTTTCTAATAAATACAATACCTTAGACTTTCCTCGGAGAAGAAAAAAAAAACATTTCAAGTATCAGGAGATAATTGCCAAGGAGCTATTTGAACTTCAAGTAAAAATGTTAATAAAGCCTACATTCCAAGTCCTTGAATTTCCTTGCTTGAAAAATCACTCAGAAAGCTAAACATAAAGGGAAATCAAAGGAATGCCTCTTGGGTTTCAGAAATAATGCATTATTCATTGAGAAGCCAGGAAGGGAATTATTCTCAGGGTGGAAAATGCTTGGATGGAAAATGCATGGTCCCATTATTCCATTTACTTGGAAACTAAAAACATGCAGGCCCTTCATGAATGGGAGAGCATTCTTCTAAGTTTCCTTTCCCTTTCTTTTATCAAAGCTCAAATTGAGCTCAAATTCAGAACTTGATTAGATACCAGCAACATGCATCTCAACAGATTTATTTGAAATAAAATGATCTTTTTCTCCTCCCAGGCAGCAGAAGGGAACATCCTTATTCCCACAGATTTTAAGTGACAGAATTCAGATATGGTCATTTGTTGCTTGTAACTTCTTCCAATTTTTAAATTCAAAAGGAGCAAGATCTGTTCAATAAAAGCTAGAGTCTCAGAAACTAACCCATGGGTCTTACTTTTAGACCAGAAGGAAAAAAAAAGGGGGGGCAAGGAGACTTGTTAGATCAGAGACAGGAAGTGGGAAACACCAGTCTGACACAGGAGCTAATACATGTGAACGCTTCACTGAGGAACTCAGACTCACGTCCCTTCTTCACCAAAAGGAACTGTTTTTAGTGCTGTGATCAGGACCAACTACATAGTCCCAAGACTCTGGTTCTTCAAGACTCAAAGAGTAATTCGAGGGACTCACAGCAGAGGCCTCAGAAATCAACACCTGAAACCAATCATACAGTTTTCCCTTCTCCGTTCTCTTCTCTTCCACAGAGGTGCCAAGGACCAAAGTGACCAAAAGTGAAGATAGACTACTGAAGTAGAAAATCTCAAGGTGCTGAGGCTTCTAAACAATAGTGAGTGGTGCTCCTGGCTCGCTCAGTCAGTAGACTGTGTGACTCTCGATCTTGGGGTGGTGAGTTCGAGCCCCATGTTGGGTGTAGAGATTACTAAAACAAATGAAATAAATAGTGAGTGAATGTTATGAAATCAAGTTTGCTTAAATTACAGATTTACCCCTAAGCTTCTAAAAACAAACACAAATTACACCCAGGTCCCTTTGGTAATAAGCAGCCAACCATAATTCCACTGGGTGACAGGACTTGAGATGTGCATTATGGACCCTATCATCACCTAATCTGTAGAGACTCAAGGGCACACCAACAGCAGGTTAATAAGAGTCCAAAGGACTTCCATTTCCTCATCAGTGAAGTGAAAAGGTGATGGCTCCCTGCCTACTCCATAGGATGCGGTGAGGATTATGCTAAGAAACAAGGTGTGAAAGCTCTCTACACACTGTGCATCTACATGACTATACTACCTACACGCACTGTGGGCAGCACGAGTGAAGCCTGGTGTAGCAGAAGCAGCAGATTTCTGCCAAGGGCAGAATGTAGAAGCATGTTTTGATCTGTAGACGAGCTGGCAGCTCCAAGATGAAACCACCTCAACTGTAAGAGATTCCAAAGCCTTGCAGTAGAGTAGAATGAGGTAAGAAGGGAAAGTGAGGGAACACAAAGAAGCACGGGAGCCCTAAATCATTCTGAAGGTTCTCATGGGTCAACTCAATACCTATACCAAGATGGCACATAAAATGACAGAGTACTTGGTGGGGTCACTGCTTTATGTGGCTTGTATATTTCCAGAACATTTCTGATGGACATATTCCCACAGATCAAGGCATAAACCAAGGAATCATATGCAACAGTAGGAAAGCAAAAGGAAGCATAAATACTTTATGGTTATTTATTATAAAGTCAGAAGCAGAAGTGACAGAAGGTAAGATGTCCAAGGTCACGAAGGCTTTGGGCATCTGGCTAAGACATCTGAAATTTCTCCAGTGTGGCACACTAGCTCTCAGGACTAGTCACACATTACAATAGCCCATAAAGCTTATAAGAAAGAAGGATCTTCACCTATACACCCCCATGAGATTTAATGTCATTGGCCTTCCTAGTCGGTGTCTCACTGAATTTGGAACACTATCATAGAGTGGAGAAAGAAAATAATCTGGATAAAAATAAAGACAAAAACACTGGATGTTTCCAAATTCCAGAGGAGAAATAACGAAAGCCTGAATCAGGGCAGTGGCCCTGCGGGTGAGTATGAAAGGATCAGTAAAGTGTTTAGGAGACGGACTGCATGAAATGGCTAAGGTAGAAAGAATCTAAGTGCGATGCTTCGATTTTCCACTGGGGTGAAGGAAGAACGTTGCTACCTTTCACTGAAGGAGGAAAACACAGGAAAAAATGTTGATGGAGGTTTTCTGAGGGGAGATGAGGAGAACAGAGAGGATGACCGTGAGTTTACCCATCTATAGTCTGAGGCACCTGCCAGGCTTCAAATGCAGGATTTTAAGGACATGATATGCTCACGGCAACTTGAGTTCTGGGAAACCATCTGCTAGCACGCCGAACCAGAGTGGTTACATTCTGTACTATTTGCCGATGTCACAAGTAACACGGGGAGAGGGTTATTCAAAAAAATATCCGTGGGTTAGAATCAAATAGCTGAAAGTTGCTCTTCTTAGAACGAGCTTCATTCCTTCCTTCCACATTTGTCAAATCAATCCGTGAGGGCCCCCGTGCCCGCGAAGACGGGAGGAGAGGTGCTGGAATGCAGACGTGAAAAGCAAGGAGGAAGGAGGCTGTTTTGGAACAACGGGTCACAGCTGCAGATCAAGATCGTATTACACCTTCCTTCAAAGCCACACAACCTCCTCAGCTCAGTAATGCTTACCATCTGGCCTCACAATTAAGAGTCTCTTTCTCTAGAGTGGCTTTTCCCTAACGAGTTGTAAACTCTGCTTACAGATGGAACATCAGAACCAAAGTGAAAGAGAGAAAGTAACTGACAGAGAAGACTGCTAGGCAGGGAGCCCAAGATTTCTGATGAAGAAAAACCAGAAAACATTTCCAGTCTGGCTGGCAAATTTGTGTTTTTACAACAACAACAACAACAACGACAAAGCAGACATCCCACGGATCTAAAACGACTCAAGGTTAACTCAGTTCCACACCAGTGGTGTGCTCAAGCCAACCTCTTCTTTGGCCTCGCTCTTCTTGTTTATCAAAGGATCTAGGAAGCAAGTCTAATCTCAGAGGCTGGTGGTGTTAGGAATTGAAGGGGAATTTAGGTGTTCAAATACATACACTCCTTCCATAGCCACTAAATCGTGCATCCCAGAGTTCAGTCCAATTTCTGTAGTTATGATTTTTGCTACTGAGGTACACATAAACAATTTGGCTAGCTAAGAAATCATCTGAACTATGCATCTTAAAAGAGGCTATGTTAGATAACAGACCACGGGTTAAAAAGTTTATTCCTAGGTCTAGCAATCAAGGGATCATTGCAGTGGAGATGTAAATGACTTTCTGAAATTAAAGTTTTTTTCTATAAGAGTAACCTAGATTATTTATAAGATCCTTTTCTGAGAACACGGAGAAGGTAAGAGTAATGTGTTTCTACTTCTTCATGGTCACAGTAAATGCTTCATACGTTTAAAGTTGCATGATGTCATTCATCGTGTGATGTACTCTTATCGTTTCCTTCACCCCTGAGAGCAACGTGTATCCTTTAAGGAAGAACATTAGCTCCGTGCAGATCCTCGGGGTGCTGGCTGACTCAGTCCCTGGACCGTGCAACTTGATCTCTGGGTTGTGAGTTTGAGCCTCACTGGGTATAGAGATTACATTACATGAAAAAAACAAAACGAAACGAAACAACAACAAAACCTTAAAGACAACAACAACATAGAGATTTCAAGGCAGAACAGAATACGCATTATGTTTTCTTTTGAATATTCCTGGATAAAAGCTTCAGCTAGTACTGTCTTTAGTAACGCAATGCTGGCTTTCGGATACACAGGAGAAGGCCACCCCCGCTTCGCTTCGGCATTTGACACTCCTTCACGTTAAACACTGAGCATCATACACATAACTGCTCCGTATCCTACAAGAGACAGTAAATCTCATCCTGCATCTGGACCTTGGAAAGCACATGCTGAAGTGGTTTGCAGGCCGGCATCCCCCTCTTATAGAACACATCTGTGCTCGACGACAGCCAGGAGAAACCACTTCTCCATGGCTCCAAACCCAGCCAAGTAAGCAATACCTTTTATCTGCTTATTGCGACAGGCTCCCGACCAATTCCTCTTCCTCCGTGCTTCTTCCCCAAAGCTTGCACAGAATGGCCAGAGCAATCTTTCATAAGCATAAATCAATTCGTATTACATCACCTGCCTGCTTAAAATCCCACAAAGGTTTTCTTCTTGAAATCCGTACTGTGATCTGTAATGCTGCATAGGACGGGCCCCCGCCAGTCTCTTCAACACCATCTCTTTCCACTCATCCCCATTCACTAGACTCTAATCACATGCACCAAGCTCATTTCTGTCTCAGGGCGTCTGCATTTGTGGTTCCTTCACCGAGGAACACTCCTTCTGGAGATCTTCACAACTACTTACTTACTATTAAACATCACTTCCTCAAAAGCTATCCCTGTTATCCTAACTAAAGCTGCACACCCTCCCACGACACTCTCCAGTATTTTGTCATCTTCCTATCGCTTATCTTTACCCTAAATTCTCTTATTGATCTGACATGTTTATTTTCTATCTTCCTTCAGTGAGAATGTCAGCTCTGTAAAGGGAGTAACTGCGGTTTCTGTCATGTCTGGATCTCCAGCGTCTAGAACAGTAGTGGACATATAGTGGACATTCCATACATCTGTCACACATTGGTCACATGTAACCGCCCAAACAGACACATTAAAAACAAGGAAAATTAATGAGTAATAAAGTAACTGCATAAGGTTTGGAAAATAAACATTAGGGGCACCTGGGTGGCTCAGTGGGTTAAGCCTCTGCCTTCGGCTCGGGTGATGATCTTAGGGTCGTGGAATCGAGCCCTGTATCAGTCTCTCTGCTCAGTGGGGAGCCTGCTTCCCCCTCCCTCTCTCTGCCTGCCTCTCTGCCTACTTGTGATCTCTGTCTGTCAAATAAACAAAAAATATCTTTAAAAATTTTAAAAAAAGAAAAGAAACATTAGTGCCAACAGGACACAAGGTCTTTAAATGGGTGCTACAACACGTTCCAAAAGGCATGAGGTGGACCCTATAGGCAAAAGTCACACCATATATGCCTTTGCTACTGTAACATAAGCAAATCTATTGCTAACAATCCTAGTGGATATCAGATTCTCTCCTGAGTTCTGGAGAAACATGTTGGGTTCAGTGATGAAGGGAGACATGGCATTACCCATATTGCTGCTATAGGAATGGTTCAGTAGGATCATGCTGCCCCATCAGATCCTGGATTCTGCAGTGTCACTAATGCAGCAGACACACCTTTGTGCTGATCCCTCAGAATTCAAAGTTCCAAGTCAGGGCTCTGACAGGTGGTGATTAGGTCTCATACCCATGCCCTAGCTCTCAGCAAGTGACGAGAGAATATATTCTGTGCCTTGGCATACAGTGTCTTACCATCTTTTTTTTTTTTCTTTTAGAATATGAAGTACACTTCTAGGGATGTCTAGGTGGCTCAGTCAGTTAAATGGCTGCCTTCGGCTCAGGTCATGATCCCAGGGTCCTGGGTTCCAGTCCTGCATTTGGCTCTCTGCTCAGCGGGGAGTCTGCTTCTCCCTCTCTCTCTGCCTGCCTCTCTGCCTACTTGTGATCTCTCTCTCTCAAATAAATAAATAAAATCTTTTAAAAAATCATTTAAAAATAGGATATAAAGTACACTTCTAATCACTTATCA
Source organism: Taxidea taxus jeffersonii (assembly GCA_003697995.1). Taxonomy (NCBI): domain Eukaryota; kingdom Metazoa; phylum Chordata; class Mammalia; order Carnivora; family Mustelidae; genus Taxidea; species Taxidea taxus. Next base: position 48,027 of record RCUC01135890.1, read on the forward strand.
TCATAATCAGTATCCACTGAATATCTGCAACACTTTTCCAAGTATTGTGCTTGTACTGGTGTGTTGTTTTCATATACTTATGTCCTGATAATTTATAATAGTTTGCTTACCTCAAGAAAAACTCATAATTTATGAGAGGATAAGGATAATTCTCATTAATTATATTTTGCTTCCCAACATATTGTATCAGCTGCTTTCCTTTCGGTGACTGATGTCTAAACAATGGTATGAAGCTAATTTCTTGAATTATTACATTTTTTCCCTTATAGAAAGTTTGGAAAATGCAGGAAAATACAAATGGGAATTTTTTTTTAAGATTTTATTTATTTATTTGACAGAGATCACAAGCAGGCAGAGAGGCAGGCAGAGAGAGAGGAGGAAGCAGGCTCCCTGTGGAGCACAGAGCCAGATGCGGGGCTTGATCCCAGGACCCTGAGATCATGACCTGAGCCGAAGGCAGAGGCTTTAACCCACTGAGCCACCCAGGCGCCCCCAAATAGGAAATTTTAAAAATCATTTAGAGCCCTGCAGTCTAGAGATACTTTAGTAAATGATCTTGTACTTTCAAAATGCTGCTTTAATTCTAAATGTGTGCCTTTTTTCCTGACTGCATATGAAATTAACATGGAATGACTGTTTATTAGTGATGGGGAAGGGAAGTAGACTTTTATCTGGAGGACCATTATTTTGTTATGTGATTGGTGTTTTCATGTAGTGGATGTACCCTAATTCGGTCAATACAACATCCTCTGGAATCAGTGAGAACATTAACTATAATTTATTTGAAGCTGATTCGTGTTTCCTGGAGGACTTCAGGTTCAATGTAAGATACTGCAGTACATGCAAATCCACGCAGGGACATCACACTTCAGGGAATGTGTGTGTTAACGATGCAGGAGACTTTCCTGAACAGGGGATCCCCTGGGAAGTCAAATGCCATTAGAGCCAGCTTTGTCCTATCCCTAAAATATCCAGTGTTCCCATCTAACAGGTAAGCAAAATGCTGTATTAGACAATCACATAGAGAGAAGTGCACTCCTCGGAAAGTTCTTACCTATGAACAATGAATATGAGATTGTAATAATGTTCAAATAATACAGAAATAGCATGGCCATCTTGTTAGCTCCAAATTCTGAGGACTCAAGAGACAGCTGGTAAATGAAAGACGCAATGAGTTATATGTCCTTACACAGCCACGTCCATGCCCCACTTCCAGCTGTAGCTAATAATCTCCCAGAGTAGTATATGACCCTTGAGATCTCTATAAGCATACAAAACAGGAAATGCTTGAATTTAATTTAAAGAAAACCAATGCATATGAAACTATGTTAAAATGGATAACCATCTCTCCCCTTCCTCCCTAAACATGTTTTCTGATTTCTACCCAGCTCTGTCTTGGGGTGAACTAGCTGAGGACAAGACTGGCTCACCAGAATGTCACCACCCACTAATAACCAAAAAACAGTGCTCCTCCAAATGCCTACACCAAAGCATTTTCTTGCAAGTGCTTACTATTCTCAAATTACAGATTGTAAAATTATAAAAATATATACAATTTATATACATGCACACACACGATATGAATGTATATATAACACACGTGTGTGCATGGATATATATTTACATGTGTGCACATACATACATACATATACATATATATGCGCACGCGCACACACACACAGAGTCATATATTCATACCCATATCCAGAACAGTCACTGCATTTTAGGGTCTTTAAAAAAAATGAGATTTATTTTCTTTTGCATACAGTAAACTCTGAGACCCAAACAAAAAGGATGCCACTTAACATATTCTTCACATAGAAAATAATTCACCATTTTCAGAATAGTGAAATCTGTTTTGCCTTCCAAGCCTTGTGATTGCAAATTTTTTAAAAAAAGCAAACTTCAGGGGCGCCTGGGTGGCTCAGTGGGTTAAAGCCTCTGCCTTCGGCTCGGGTCATGATCCCAGGATCCTGGGATCAAGCCCCGTATCCGCACTGGGCTCTCTGCTCAGCAGGGAGCCTGCTTCCCCCTCTCTCTCTGCCTGCCTCTCTGCCTACTTGTGATCTCTGTCAAATAAAAAATAAAATCTTTAATTAAAAAAAATAAATAAAAAGCAAACTTCACCCGATTTTAAAAATGATAAATCTTAAATCTCACTGACAATGTTGTCGACTCCAGACTAACATTAACTAACTCAGAGAGTGATACTAAACATATTGCATGACTGCGGTCCAGCTGTTACCAAGGTAATTTGAATAATATTTATTCCTTTACAAAGATAAATAAAATCTACCCCCCAGAATCTTTCCCTAGCAAAAGTTCAACATAAACATGGAATGTATAATCAGTTTTGCAACATAAATAAGGAATTTGTAATAGGCTTTGCAATATATGTAATTTTTCCGCTATGAATTAAGATTCTCCCAAAATGACGCAAGTCTGAAAAATGAGTATTAAAATCTGGTTGAAAAATATTCACAGAATGTAGCTGATGACAGCATCCTATGGATCTTATTCTTTACAGTTCATGAACTACTGGCATGGGTCAGCAAGATATGTATTACTCAAGAGACAACCTTGAAGGACAAAGAAATGTAATGAAAATTCCATTTGCAATTCATTTCCTTACTAACAAAACAGGGGAAAATTTTAACCCAAAAGCAAATTCAGCAAATTTTGTGAAATGCTATTGCAACCTAAAAATGTTTATATAAAATTATGTGTATAAATATATATGTATACATACATTTTAATAGCTAAATGATATGAAAAGAAGAACAACAGAAATGGTAAATCTAATTATTCTTTTGAATATTGGCTATCCCTCCTCCAGTTGCTAAATGTTCTGGATTGATATTTACAAAAGCACAGATTCTTGGCAGAATAGGAGGGAGATACAGTCTGTTCTACTAGAATATGATAGTTGTATGCCTAAAAGATTTCTCATTATCAAAAAATGTTAAGTTTAAAAAGAAAGTTACAAAAGCAACCATTCAATTGGGAAGTGGGGATTTGGGCTAAAGAGTTCCAGATTTAAAATCATAAACATATTTTTCTACATGAACTTCAATTATTTTAACTACAAGTTCCGAGCAAAATATTGGTTGCTCAAAACTAACAAAATAAGGTTAAATATCACAAGGCAAATTCTAAGACATAAATCCTGAACAAAAACCTATCAGTTCTAAAGCCTTCAAAATAAACTGCAACCGTATCACTTCTGGGAATCTGTCATACAGATATACTCACACACGATACAATTGCGCATGTGCAAGGAATTCTTTGCAGCATTATTGTTTAATTCCAGTATGGTTAACATACAGTGTTATATTAGTTTCAAGTGTACAATATAGCAATTCAACAATTCTATATATTACTCAGTGCTCGTCATGATAAGTGTCTTCTTAATCCCCATCACCTATTTCACCCAACCTCCCACCTACTTCCCCTCTGGTAACCATCAGTTTGTTCTCTATAGTTAAGACTATTTCTTGGTTTGTCTTTTTTATTTCCTTTGTTCATTTGTTTCTTAATTCCACCTGTGGGAGAAATCGTACTGTATTTGTCTTTCCCTGACTGACTTATTTCACTTGGCATTACACCCTCTAGTTCCATCCATGGTTGTTACAAATGGCAAGATTTCATTCTCTTTCATGGCTGAGTAATATTCCACTGTATGTATACACACCACATCTTCCTCATCCATTCATCAACCGATGGCATTTGGGCTGCTTCCAAAATTTGGCTATTGTAAACGTTATTGCAATAAACATAAGGGTGCATATATCTTTTCAAATTCTTTGGGTAAATATCCAGTAGTGAAATTACTAGATTATACAGTGATTGCATTTTTTATTTTTTGAGGAACCTCCATACTGTTTTCTGCAGTGCTTGCACCCATCTGCATTCCCACAAACAGTATACAGGGGTTTCTTTTTCTCCACATCCTCACCAACTCTTGTTTCTCAGCATCGTTTATTTTTAAATATAGGAAATAGTCTATGTAATCACAACTAGAGAAGAGAAACAAACTACACTGTATTCATAAAGTAGAATCCTAGCCGACTGGTTATTAAGATATTCCATTCTGATACCAAATGATCTCCAAGATACACTGTTAAGTGAAAAAAATATATAAAGAAAAATATGTACAATATGCTGTCAGTTATGCTTTAGCAGCAACAAAAAAGCATGTGCGAATACAAACACAAAGCACAAAGCCCCAACTGAAGCTATCAATAAATTTTAAAAATGTTTAGAACATGAAATTATAAGAATAATACTTAAAGGTTCTATTTGAACTTAAAATACCAATTTGTTTTCTCATTTGCCAATCCTTTCATATTGGGCCAAGGCCCTCTATGTGAATATGGGTCTGATAATTGGAGTTCTGCATCATCTTTCATGCAAAGCCACACCAATAAAGCATCACATATTACTTCCAAGTTGGCTCCTTCAAAGTGGAGTCAGAACTTTAAAATTCTTGTAAAGCAGTTTGAGTACAAAAATCTTGCAAATTTTTTTTTATTTTCTCCAAACTTAGAGTTGTTCTCATCAGCAAATCTAAAACAATTTATTTTTGCAACTTGCTTTCATTAAATATTAATAAAATATCCACCTTCGTTTTCCCAGAATCATCTTGTACTCGTTTTTATTCGATACTGTAATATTTAATTAGTTACGCTATTTTATAATAAACTGGCATAAAGAGCTTTAGGAGCAAAAACCAACTGATTCTTGTAACTATCAGGAGCTGAATTACTTGGCTTTAAAAGTACAGTCTACCAGCTTTCTTTTTTACATCAAAGTATTTGTGTATGTTATATGTCAGGTACTCTCCTAGGTACTGGGGATACCACAGAGAATCAAAAAGAAAGAAATCTCTCCTCTGAGTTTAGGTTCTAGAAGGGATGTAAAAGACCACAAAATAAATAAAATCTCTTTTAGAGGGGGATAGCATTTGGAGACTGGGGAGCAGGTGTGGAAGCAAGGAGACCAGCTGAAGGCTCTTGTAGAAATCCAGACAAGAGACAATGATGGCTTTGAACTTGGGAAGGTGATCACAGATGTATGCTGATGGTCAGACTTATCTAATTCGAGAATAGAATGGATGTTTGAGAGAGAGAGACAGAGAGAGGAGTCAGAAAGCCTGCAAGCAACCAAAATAAAGGATTTAGCGCCAAGGAGGTCACTGATAAGAGTTCCGTGTGTCTTGAGAATGAAAGCCTGACTGCAGTGGATTCAAGAGTGAACGGAGAAACTGGACACTGCAAGAACAGACGATGCCTTGACGCAGTTTTGCTGTGGTTAAGAGAAAAAGGCCTGTTGGCATTAATTGTTGTTTTAGGAAATTTTTGTTAACAACCATGTTGGTTAAGATAACGTTAATAGGTCTATACTCTGTGTGTGTGTATACATATGCGCTTACCCACCCTCCACATACATATAAGGTCATATATATACAGAGTGTATTTAGAAGGCTACATCAAACATTGATTATTGTCAATTACATGTGAATGGTATGCTTTAAAAATGTGGTTTGTTATATGTCAATTATCCTTCAATAAAGGGGAAAGGGGAGGAAGATGGGAGGAGGAAGGAGGAAAAGTGATTGCGAAGAAGCAGCAGAGTGGCCAGGATGAGCACTGACCATCTTCAGTCTCTTTCCCATCTGTTGGCAGGAAGCCTATGTCCAGCTGCCCAGAACCACACAGTCACCTTAGTGCGCCGGCTTTGAGCTGGGAGGCCCCCGGCTGCCCAGCACGGCCTGTGGCTCGGTGGTTGAGTCTTCTGATCCAGGAATGAAATGTGAGCCAGCACTTCTGACTTCACAACTAAAACTCCTCAGTGTTACATAGGATGTTCTTAAAAAGAACAGCTAGCAGACTGGGGAAGATTTAAAACCCTATTAATGATGGGATGAGTCATCAATAAACAGGCACGCCCATATACTGTTGACAGAAAAGTCACTGCACCATCTTTTTGAAAGGCCATTTGGCAATGTATAAATTTAAAATGTCCTCTTCTAGCTACCAAGTCCAACATGCGTCATCCAGAAATACTTGAAGCAGCACAAAAAATTTGTGAATATGGAATGTTCAATGAAGCAATACTTGTGATGGCAGAAAGTCATAAATTTAAACATCCACCAATATTATAAATCAGTGGGGTAGTCAACAGCGGGCACACAGACAGACACTTCTCCACGTAGGTCTTTATCCACATAGGAAGATTTGCAAACTATACATCCATAAAGTTATACCACACACCATTCATTATAAAATCGCAATAGTGTGTACATGGGTCCACACGCTACACACGCTACAGAAAGTCTAGAAAGACACACCAAGTTGTTACCAGTGGTTACCTCAAAGTCTCAGGGAGGAGAAGTGTAGATTTTAAATTTTAATGTCAATATTTTTGTAATTTTCAGTTTCGTTTTTTTTTTTAACAAGGAGCATATTTAATCATTAAGGGAATAGGTGACAACATTCAGGCATTATTCCCATGGCACTCAAGAAGCTAGCTGTGGGGCAGAAGACAGATTGAGGTTTCTTAAGGATAACATTTTGTTCAGTTTCCCAGACTGTGTGATTTGGAAGACTTGAAGGGTATATATTCATATTTGCATGGACAAAAGAGATAGGCCTGAGGTCACACACAGTTTTTTCCCTTACTAGTGGTGGGACACTGGACAGGTTCTTCAACTCTGCAGAGCCTGTGTCAAATGCGGAAAGTACTTTCAGCTCTAGTATGAGGACTGAAGGAGGGAGACCACCTCTAGACTAACAGGCCACTTGATAGACACCCTTCATTTTTTTTCCCTCCTCCTTCAGGGAAAACCCAAGGAATAAATCTACAAGAAATATATAGGTCTTTGGAGTGAGCTATTATTGGTTCTCCAGGCCTAGAAGTAGCAAAGTGGGGAGCGGCACAAACTTCACCCGAGCCACAGAGTAAGCACAAGACTGCCTTCCTCCTTCTGGTTTGAGAATTTTCTGGAGGCGCCCACTAGCGTTTCTTGATGGGCTCTCAAATTTTAGGGCTTGTCCTCTTCCTAATTTAGATGGAAAGTCAATTAAGTATTTTCTTTTACTTTCTTACTTTTAGACTCTATCTCCTTTGAACAAGGATTGGAGCTAAGAGACAAATTAGTAAAAAGTTGAAAGGACCCTGATTTTATTGTGCTTCAGACAGAGGAGAACAATTGCTAAACACTAATGGGCTACCTCAGCCTTGCTATGCTGTTCTAGAGTTCTAAAAAAGGATGAACTCCTGGCTCTGGGGGGCTCAGGTACAGGAACACAGCTGCCCACAGCCCGGCCAGTGGAGTTCCTGGGGAGCTTGCTCCAGGTTTCTGTGGAGCAGACGGTGGGGCCTGGCTACCTGGCAGTGTGGGCCCACGACCAAGAAAGGCAGGATTGAGACACGCCCCCTTCCCCAGTCCAGGCCCAAGGCAGAGGCCAGATTCCTTACGGGGAAACTGGATGAGAGGGACTTGTTTTTTTAATGACAGGGTCTGACTCAGCCCAGCTGTTTGAGGAAAACAGATAAGGCAGGGAGGGAACTTCTTTAGGGAGTGGACACAGGCTTCCCATTTCTATTTTCTCCCAGGTTACAGTTTAGGAAGGGATGGAGGGTACTTATTGGGCAGTATAAGCCGTGAGTGGGATGCTCAGCCTTGGAGGCCCTCCAGCTTCTCCTGTGGGCTTAGAAGCCACCCTCCTGAAACAGCCGGACCGCAGGCAGAGGGTGTGTGCTGAGGGAATTCCAGCACAGGCTAGTTTTGGCTAAGTAGAGGGAGGGCGGGGGGAGGGAACAGACAAAAAATAATTTTCCTAAGAAAAAGAGCAGCAATAGTACTGAACCAAATGAAGCCGAGAGGGGCTGGACGTTTTCTTGCTCTTCTTTCTCACAGAGAGAATAATGCCATCAGGGAATATACAATTCATTTGCCCACCTGTAGCTCAGAAGGGTTAGTCAAATGTCTGCTTCCAGTTTACCCTGTAGAGAGAAATGGGCTTTCTCAAGTTAATCCAGGGATACGATGCTAATGAAGACCCTCATTTGTGATTAGGCTTGTTACCACTTAAGACTTAAAACTCTGCTGATACCTTCCAGGCCTCTCATTTTTCATAAATATTACTGATGGCTTCCTGTTCATAAACCTTTATTTTGCAGACACCTGCTGTTATCTTCCAGTCCTTGGTGGTCTGTTGAGCTTAACTAAAGTGTTGAGGTGCAATGATACCTTTTAAAGGCACTTTTACGCAGTATCTTTTGTAATGCCTGATTGAACTCACCAGGGACAACCCATTCATGGAACATTAGAAAGGCATCTCAGGATGTGAAATTTAGTTTTGCAGTTTGTACATAAGTGTTCGATTTTTTTTTAATTCCCCATCGTGTTCCACAGTACAATGTGGAAAGTAGCCCTACATTAAAAACAAAGCAAAGGATCGGCAAGAATTGTACAGTAAGACGGAATAATATAAGACCAGAACATTCCAGAAAGATGAAACTATTATTTTAATAGTAAAATAAGTGAGGTTGGTAGATCAAAGACTTCTAGAGTCAGGTGCTACATGGGTATTAAAGAAGCACATGATAACGTTCAAGCATGGCTTCGAAGTTGGGGGTTGGGTTCAGTGACTTGTCTATCAATACATAACTTTTTTTGTCAGGCAGAAACATTTTTTCCTACATCCTGCCTTCCCAACCTTTAACCCCCTTAGTGTATTTGCTGAGCCCCCACGGATCAGAATTGCAAACAGATCAGACATGTTTGAGAATGGAATGTCACTTAGCTCTTGTTTGCATGTTAGAGGCACCCATGCTCTTCAACTGAGAGCATTCCCATCACACCTTTCTTTGAGGATCAGAAGATATAAGGTAGAAGAAAAAGACAACTGGAGAATTAATTCCAGAGAGACAGAAACACTGAGGATACCTAGAAAGAAAAAGAACTGGGTATTCACTAAAATTAGCTTTTTTTATTAAAAAAAAAACTAAGCAGATACCCACACTACACTTACAATGATATAGTTTCTAGACCACTACTGTTGAATCTGAAGACTCTGGGATTATGTCATAAAGATTACATAAAATCGTCATAGAATTTTTGAAGGAAGGAAGAAAATATTTAATGGGGGAAACAAGGGATTCAAGAAATCCTACTAATTAGACTTAGAGTCTTGCACAAGTCACATCTCACTGCATACATTTCAGAAGCTAAAAGATGGATAGCTCTTAAACATTTCTGTGACATCAACCCCTCAAGAGTCCAGTGAAAGCCATGGCCCTACTTCAGCAGGAATAATGTCCTAAAACAACATTTCGTTTATATACAAAAATTTTCGGACAAAATTATTTTTCCCAGTGCTAGTTATGCTTTCAGGAATTACAAAAAAAAAAAGGTGTTTAGTTTAGTCAGTACCTGTCAACTACAGGACTATGACATCAGAGAATTAATATAATTTGGTACTTTTATTCATCTATATAAGAATTAAAATTCTCTCTTATTGGTTGATCTGTGCAAAGAAACATGAATTTTTTTTTATTTGTTTATCTGACAGACAGAAATCACAAGTAGGCAGAGAAGCAGGCAGGGAGGACGGGGTGGGGGGGG
>RCUC01135891.1:0-40756 GCA_003697995.1 Taxidea taxus jeffersonii
GTTAAATTTACTGTCTTGATAAATGTAAACTAAGAACAACTTTTAGACATCTGAAATAAGTGTACCTGTAAATCCATTAGGCTGGAATATACTATTAACAAATTTCCCAACCAAGAACTCTTAAAGTTCTTTTATTTTTTTTTTTAAGATTTATTTATTTATTTGAGAGAGAGAAAAAGACTGGACATGGGGGCAGAGGCAGAGGGAGAGTCTTAAGCAAACTCTGTGGTGACCAGGAAGCCTGGCATGGAGTGGATCTCACAACTCTGAGATCATGACCTGAGTTGAAACGAAGAGTCAGGCACTTAACCAAGTGCACCCCCTCGCACCACAGGAACTCTTACAGTAAATTTCTAAAGTGTACTTATCACTAATTCTAAAACTACAGTCCCCTCAACTCCTGTCCTACCCTCCCCACTTCCCCTTGAGTGGCTACTTTAGTCGGGATTCCTCTACTATTCAGGGACTTAAGCAGATAATTCTCTACTTTTTGAATAATAAATTCAGTAACTATTAATTTGAGAAAGTTGTCTTCCTGCTAGTGTATATGCTCCCCACAGACAGAGTATTTCATCTGGCTTCCTCACTGATGTGCCAGAGGGCCTGGAATAGAAGAGGACATATAAAAGGCACTAATAAATATGTGTTAATTTGATAGCATAGGTTTTGCTGGGATCCACAACTAGTTACTTCATTTATATGTATTCATGAATAATAGCTAATAATAAAAATAGCACCTACAGCCTATTGAGTATGCCTGTTACTGTTCTATATGGTCGATTAATCCTCACAACAACCCTATGAAGAAAGTATTGTCATTATTACCATTTTACAGAGAAACTGAGGCCCAAAGAGGTTAAGTAACTTACAGATGCATGATTAGTAAGAGGCAGACCTGGGATTCTAACCCAGGCATTTTGGATTTCATACTCATAGTAGGTTCATCATTCTCATTCTTTCAAGGAAGAATAATCAAGTAGCTTCTCAAGGAATCAATAATTCTCTAAACTACCACGAGGATACAAGAGACATACCAAATGACCTATGTGATGGAGAATATCTCAATAAATCCAATCTAGGGACGCCTGGGTGGCTCAGTTGGTTAAGCAGCTGCCTTCGGCTCAGGTCATGATTCCAGCGTCCTGGGATCGAGTCCCACATCGGGCTCCTTGCTTGGCAGGGAGCCTGCTTCTCCCTCTGCCTCTGCCTGCCACTCTGTCTGCCTGTGCTCTCTCTCTCTCTCTCTCTCTCTAACAAATAAATAAATAAAATATTAAAAAAATAAATAAATAAATAAATCCAATCTAACAAGAGTGCTAAATCAGCTTTACTAAAAGTTTATACAAATCATTAGGTATATTAAAATTTTACTCTGGTTTATTTATAATGATAGATGATATTCTTCTAATTAAGTGTACTTCTTCACCTAAGGCAGAAAACTGGTTATTTATATTAATACTTGTTTCTTAAATAATGGTTTCAAATTAAGAAGCTTAGGGGCGGGACGCCTGGGTGGCTCAGCTGGTTAAGCAGCTGCCTTCGGCTCAGGTCATGATCCCAGCGTCCTGGGATCAGTCCCACATCGGGCTCCTTGCTCAGCAGTGAGCCTGCTTCTCCCTCTGCCTCTGCCTGCCTCTCTGTCTGCCTGTGCTCACTCCTGCGCTCTCTCTACCTGACAAATAAATAAATTTTAAAAAATAAAAAAAAAATAAATAAATAAGAAGCTTAGGGGCGCCTAGATGACTCAGTCAGTTAAGCAACCAGCTCTCGATTTCTGCTCAGGTTGTGATCTAAGGGTTGTGAGATCAAACCCCAAACCGGGTTTTGTGTTCCATGCGGAGTCTCCTTAGGATTCTCTCTCTCCCCCCTCATTTTGCACCTCCCCTCAACTCACCCACATGCTCTCTCTCTCAAATAAATAAACAATCATAAAAAATTTAAAATAATTTTAATAAAAAATTAAAAATATCAAGTATTCTTTTCACCATCATACCGGCAAGAGAAAGTTATAATAAAACCCTACCTCTTCATGTCTCATTCCTTCTATCATTTGCATAATGCTTATAAAATGGTGGCATCGATCTGAGTGGTCAACTTGATAGGTAGGAAAAGGACGATCCTGCCACACTCTCCATTCAGAAAGAGAGAGTTGATGAATTCCAATGTTTGGTTCTTGGGTCTTGATTAATGATTTTGAAAATAATAAAAATGATAAATATACCTACTCAGATTTCATAAACTGATTAAATAAACAATATACAGATAATAAACCTAACATTAAAAGTCTGAATTCATTTGGGTATTTTCAGTAAAATATCAGGAGACCAAACAACGTAATTTCATAAAGTACAAAAATGTCCTTTTTCCTAAGGTGGTTTTTCCAGCTCTCTAGGCATATATGTAACCTTTGATCAATTCTCTTAACTTTGATTAAGTTCACCAATAATTTGTTCATAGTAAGATAAATAATAACATCCAATTTAACGTCCTACACAATTTTAAAAAAAGTTTGTACAAAGATGTTCATGACAGCACAATTTTACGTTAGTAACACTGAAAAGAATTTGAAAACATACAGAAAAATAGTCAAGCAAACCATGGTATATTGCAGAATAACATAACAATCATGTAAAATATGCCTACATAGAAATGCTCATATAGTAGAAAGTAATGGGGAAAAGGCAGATATTATGCAAATGTATTACACTCATGTAAAAATATACATACACAATAAAGAATATAAGAAAATTTATAGTTCTACAAACTCAAACTCTAATATTCTTTTTAAACTTTAACATTCTTAATTTTTTAAGTCACTTGACATTCTAATTATGAACACTCTCTACTCTCAAAGCTACTGCATAATCACTGTAAAGAGTATCTGAAAACATGTTCAACTTACTGGTATGTTTTCCTCATTTTCTAAAGATGAAAACCGAACCTGAGGCAATGTTATTTCCTTAATTTCATCACTTTCTCTTAACCTATAACGTCTGTTCCATAATTTAAATTCTTCTGCTGATAAGAACCAATCTTTTTTTGAATTACTCTGCTTCATTCCTATAAGTTGAAAAAGTAATTGAAAAGAAGTGTAAAAAAATCTGCTAAGGAAACACAAAATATACAACATCAACTCAAACTCTCCAGTTGTTTATATTTATTCATCTTTACTAAACCACTGATTCTATTCCTTAAAACCAGTATTTTTCACATAATCATCCTGGTTATCACTTTTCTCACCTCTTTAAAAGTACTAGCACAGCCTCCTGTTCAGGAGCTAACCTTCCATAATGACTTCATTAATGTAACAGAGCCAGATAGGTAGGCTCTCAATCCTGGTTTCTTTAGGACTCTCTCCATATTGTATTTAAGACCTGGCATAAAAGAGTCAAAAAGCTTACAAATGAAAACTGGCATGATTCTATCATTTTTATCTGAAAGATTATTTGAAGCTTGGTTGGGGGTGGGGGAAGATGTCAAGACTAAAATGTATTTTTAACTTAAGTCTTAAATGGGGGGTTCTGGTAGAGGTAGACAAAAAAGACCTAATGCTTTAAAAAATGACAATAATATACTTTTTAAAAACTATACTAAATTAACTCTTTCTGACTTTCATAATCTGTTTAGAGGAAGATAATCAGCAAACTGAAAAAGGATAAATGGTATAAAGTAGTAACTCTGGTCCAACAGAGATGAGGGCAAAAAAAAAAAAAAAATCAGAAAGACTACTGAATTAGGTATCAGGAAACTTTTGTCTTAGCTATTTCCAATACTGTATAAGAATCTGCTTTTGTAAAGTAAGGGGTTTGAACAAGTGATCTTTCAGGATACTTTCAGATCTAACAATCTTTAAGACAGACTTTTAAAATAGGAAGGCATTCCTCTCTTTTAGTCACTTTAAGTAAGTTCAGGTCTCTAAGCCCAGATGAATTACGCTAATTTACAGAAGATTACATTTATACATGCAATTTTAGCAAGATGAATCCCTAACGCTTTGAAAAATCAGGGAGAATGGGGGGAAAAAAGCACAAAAAATTAAACATGAGCCAATATTATTTCAATTTAAAAAAACAGGTTTTCGAATTTTACTAAAGAAATTGGTCATCCATCTCTAGGCCTCGTTAGTACTTGGATGGGAGAAACAGTTATTAAACATGTGGTTAATTTTAACATTTATAAAAATACAATGATGACTAAGAATAATTTATGCAAGCCTAATCAAGTCAAATAAATAGTTAAATAAATTTAAAAGAATCCAAAATACAGATGATCTTTAAACAATGCAGGGGTTAGGGGTAACAATCCCCCAGCTGAAAATCGGCAGTTATCTTTTGGCTCCCCAAAAACTTAAGTACTAACAGCCTACTGTTGTTTAGAAGCTGTACTGATAACATAAACAGTCAATTAACACATATGTTTTATATGTTTTATGTATTATTTACTATGTTTTTATAATAAAGGTAGAAAAAATATTAAGAAAGTCATAAGAAAAAGTATGCTTACAGTACTGAACTACATTTATAAATCTGAAAAAAATTGCATAGGATTGGTCCCATACAGTTCAGATCAGTGTTGTTCAAGAATCAACTGTACATATAATCTTTTCACCTTAACCAAAGATTTGGCAAAGTGGTTATAAAATGACAGGCATATTTCCATTAAGTAGATTTGTATGAGATTTAATAAGCATATCCAAAAAGCATTGATTTACAGCTCTGAATTAAGGGAAAAAACATTAACAAATTTAAGTGAATCCAAAGCAAATGACTAGAACAAAAGGATCTTGAAAACCAGTAGAACCAACAGCTTAACTTGAGAGGTATTATATTCAAATATGTAAAGAACTGCTACATAGGTAAACAAAGGACCAAAACCATTCCTTGTATCTAGAAAATTAAACCAATGAGAAAAAGGTACAAAGATAGATTTTTCAACATAAGAAAGAATCTTCTTCTATTTATGGTTTCTACTAAGGGAATAAACTCTTATAATGAAATACAATTTCCATGAACAGATATTCAAGTTGAGGCTGAATATGCATTTAACGAGAAAGAAAGCTAAATGTAGACTAAAACCACAATGAAACATCACCTCCCACCTGTTAGGATGCCTACTATCAAAAAGTCAAACCTTAAAGGCTGGTAAGGATATGGAAAAATTAAAATCCCTATACACTGTTGGTGTGGTAGTAGAGTGGTGCAGCCGTTATAGAAAACAGCATGGAGGTTCCTCGAAAAATTAAAAATAGAAGTACCATAGGATCTAGCAATTGCACTTCTAGGTATATATCCAAAAGAAGTACAACTAGGATCTCACAGAGAGATTATGTGCACTCCATGTATACTGCAACAGTATTCACTATATGCAAGAGATGTAAGCAATCCAAATGTCTGACAGATGAGTTGATTAAAAAAATGTGGCAGGGTGCCTGAGGGCTCAGTCAGTTAAGAGTCTGACTTCAGCTTGAGTTATGATCTCAGGGTCCTGGGATCAAGCCCCACATCCAGCTCCCTCTTCAGAGAGGAGTCTCCTTCTCCCTCTCCTTCTGCCCCTCCCCTGTGCCTGTGCACTCTCTCTCTCAAATAAATAAATCTTTAAAAAAAAGAAAGAAAATGTGCCTGTATATATAATGGATATTATTCTACCTTAAAAAAAAAAAAATCCTACCATTTCCTATGAATGAACCTAAAGAAAATTATGCTAGGTGAAATAAGCCAGTCACAGAAGCACACATACTACATGATTCCACTTATAAGATAAATAAAATAATCAAACTCATACAAGCAGAGAATAGAATGGTGTTGCCAGGGGCTGGGTGGAGAGAGAAATAAAGTTACTGCTTGAAGCACCTAAAGTTCCAGTTACATGAGATGAATACATTCTAGAGATCTGTGCCTAACATAACGCCTATAGTTAACAAGGTGACATTGTTCTTAAAATATTATAAAAAAAAATTGCTGCAAAAACTATGCCTATCTTGATAGCTAATTTGACCAGATGACCCCCAATGTTCCTTCCAAATCTTAAAATGAAACTATATGATGTTATGATTATTTAAAAGCCCTGATTATAAATTAAGTAAAATATAAAAGAAAAAATTTTAGTTTCTCATCTTCATATTATTAAAATTTCAAGATTATTTTCTTGATATCACCAAAATCTCTGCAGTTCTTAAAGTAGCAACATTCTCATCACTAGCCATGCTCCTGGCACCAAAGAATTTCTCACTGACTCAGAATTAGCAGGAACTTGGTCTAACTTGGCCACTATCTCATGTAAATTTAAAAAAAAAAAAAAAAAAAAAGGTTTTCTCTTTTGCAGGAAGGGAAAGAAACCATTTCATCTCCTTTTCTTAAAGCAATTCCAGAGACACCTAATGTTTGTAAATCTTTAACTCTTTGACGTTACATGCAAATCTCTAAAATCTAAGCAAGACTCTAGTTAGCATTTCAACCACAGATGTTTTTCTTAAGGATGTAAGAGCTCTCTCTGCAATGTAAACATCAAGGAAGATAGTGTCCTCTCAGTCTCCAGGGAAGTTTAACCTAAGCACTCTTCACTATATGCATGCAGAGATAAAAGTCGTCTTATTATTTCTTTGAATAAAGGCAACGAAGCTAACACAAATGGCTACCTCAATTACCAGGTGATTTGGGGATGAACTACAAAATAATATAGAGCAAAAGGTGCTATCCTTCCATAGGAGGACAAGTTACTATTAATCTTGAGAATATGTATGTAAAGAATCATAACTGCCTGAAGGGATGTATAAGGTAGGATTTCTGTCTTTGTATTATCTTAGTGGATTTCAATGATGCACACTATAATCCGATTCAATGCTTATTCAATAATAAAAGTTCTCTTTCTTTTCTACCTTTTGTAAAGAGGATTCTCTGGGTTGGCAGGCATTTTAATTTTCCCAACCCTGAGTTTCTCATTCTGTTCTGCCATTGTCTCCTTACCTCTGCCAGAGGAATAAGCTCTTATTTTTCCAACACTCATAACATCCTAGAATGTACACTGAGTTTCTCAAAAAGGAAATATATCAACATGTGGCCTGCTAACTAACAACTGGAAAAAAAATGCATGGCTCAAATGCAAAGCTTTTTTATTTACCATTCTTATAGGAAAAGTTTGAGGACTTCCGCTGCAAGTTCCGAGGCTTATCTGGTTCATAGACACCACATGTAATGAACATTTTGTGTAATTCTGGATTGATTCCATCAGGAACCATTCGTGGACTTCCTTGGTAAAAATGAAGAACCTGTCTGTTACCCGAAATAGCTTTATAAATACTTCTTTTGTTGGACTGACTTTGATTATAAGTCTGCAAAGAAAAATGTCAAATTATATTATTTCTGTAAGTCACTTAGCCATAACAAGAAGTTATTATATTTGTTTGGATTTATTACAAACAGTAAATTAAACTCTGATCCACTTAAACACTGAGAATATCTCTTATCTTGAATTTGAGACCTGTTCAATTAACTCTTGAAAATCAGTTCAAAATCTAGAATTATAAAAGCCTACCTTCATAATTATACTGCACAAAGGAAATCTACCTTTTATTTAGGATATTTCTATTTTTGAATAAGGTGAATATTCATATATATGTGTAAATTGCTTTTTTTAAATACTACTCCCATATTCCAGCTTGTTACTTCATCTCTCTACACTTCAGTTGTTTTTTTTTTTTTAAGATTTTATTTATTCATTTGACAGAGAGAGATCACAAGTAGGCAGAGAAGCAGACAGAGAGGGGGAAGCAGGCTCCCCGCTGAGCAGAGAGCCTGATGCGGGGCTCAATCCCAGGACGCCAGGATCATGACCTGAGCCGAAGGCAGAGGCTTATCTGACTGAGCCACCCAGGTGCCCCTACACTTCAGTTTTCTTAACTACATACAAGAAAACTATTATTCCCCATACAGGATTAAATGAAATAATGCATCTGACGCACTTAGAACACTGCCAAGGAGAGTAGGTCCTCATTAAATGTGGGCCATTATGATTATTTTACAGATAAGAAAACTAACATCTGAATACAGAGGTTAAGTGGTATGCCTAAGGTAATACAGTTAGAACCTAATTCCACTCATTGATAATACATAAATTTTTACAAGCTGCCAGGCATTTACTTTATTGGAATCATTTTACAGATAAAATAAATGTTACATAATATTGTATAATCACATGAAAAGTATCAGGGGAAAAGTTCATTTTTCAGGATGATTTTTAAAGGGCCTATAAAACATTTTAAATCAATTTTTTATAACTGCTATAATTAATTTAAGAATCTTTAATATGAACCTACATATTTGCCCAAGGAAACAGTTCCACTGAGTTACAAAAGTTAATACAAAAGTTAATAATTTTAGTGTAACTAACATAATAATATTAGGTATAACATCATATTCCAGGAAGGTCTGTCACTCAAGATTGCAGCGAAGTGTGAATATAATTTAAGTTTCTTATCACTTTGTATAGGCATCAACAAACTTCTCCATAAAGGGCCAGAAAGTAAATACGTTAGATTTTGCAAGCCACATAATATCTCTAGCACATATTGCTGTTGCTTGGTTGATTAGTTTAGGCAACTCTTTAAAACGTAAAATCCATTCTCAGTTTACTATATTTAAAAACAGAAGAAAAAACTAAACTAAAAACAAAAAAACAGCCCTTAGAAGCATAGGGAAATACTAAAACAAAATCGATATTGAGGGGCACCTGGGTGGCTCAGTAGGTTATGCGTCTGCCTTCAGCTCGGGTCCTGATCCTGGGGTCCTGGGATTGAGCCTCCTCCAGGGCCCCGGCCCCACTCCTAGGGTTTCCTGCTCAGCAGGGAGCCTGCTTCTCCCTCTCCCTGCCCTCCAACTCATGCTCTCTGGCTCTCTCTTAAATAAATAAAATGTTAAAAAAAAAAAAAAGGAGCTAACAATCTCTCAAAGATTTAAAAAATAATAATACATATTGATTTTTGTATCTAAGTATCCCTAAATTAATACTGAAGTAGAAAAATGTTTTTCTTTATGTGGATAAAAATTACAAAACGGAATCTAGTTAAAAATTCTCCTAACTACAAGAAAAGAATACTCAGAATCTACTAAAAAGTAGGGGGGAAAAGTCAACCATAATTTCCTACACACTGTTGGGACTTCGAATGTTAACAGACCAATATTTGCCTTAAACTATATTTTTCAAATTTCAATTATCAAATCCCATTTCTACAAGTCTACTTACACGTTCTTCTCGTCCTTCGGCAAGGATAACAACTATTCTGCCTTGACGTTTGCGGCCAGTTCTACCCATTCGTTGTACAAGACGAATTGGGCTCTTTTGAGCATCAAAACATATTATAAGATCAACTTCTCCTATATCCAAACCTTCTTCACCAACACAAGTAGAAACCAATGTATTATAACCACCACTACGAAATTGTTTCACAACCTAAAATAAAAACGATTTTAAAATAACCAAAGACAAATGTAAGAGACTTGTAGATCAAAGCACACTTTTTCCACTTACCCAAAAATGGGGAAATCAGAACCCAGGATACTATGGAAAGGAAAAGAAGTACCACAGACTGTGGTAAAATGTAAAGGGCAGTCCTAATGCCTTTGCTTTCATAATGCTTATGATGCCAAAAAGGTTTGTTAAGTCTACACATAAATTAGAAACCTAAGATATTATTTAAGTGTCACTAAAGGGCTATGGGCAGGTAAAGAGTAATTACAGCTTGATAATCATATCCTAGACCTAAGTTTATTCTTAGGTCTATCTAAATAAAAATTTTATTACTCCTAAATTCCTATCTTACCTTCTATACTGCCATTCCAGTGAAGGGCAGCAAAATAATGCCATCCCAAAATACGACTGTGGGAGGTTAGGGCATGCTGCCTCAGAATATGCTGCTTTGATATATTATTTTGAGCTATAGACACTTGAAAAACAGCAAAAGCAGGGAGAAGATTCCTCTCCCTCTATCTGTCCAAAAACAGAAGGAACTCAATTGCCATAAATCTACTCCCTGGGATTTTCATCAACCAGAAAAAACTGATTCATCATAGGAGAGGAGACTAAAAGCCATCACTACAGCCAGACAAACTTGGTTACAAACTATCACACCTCCCTTCTATTCTTCTAAGGACCCATTCATCTTTCCCAAATATCAATTCCTCTCTCGTCTATAAAGCTTATGTTCCTCCTCTCCTTTCCCTATTAATATGGTATTTAAGTCAATTCTAAGCCACCTTAGGAAATTACTCATTTTTCCCTGCATATCTCCCATGTATAACGTAAGGTACACATGTTAATAAACTTCAAGATTTATGTATTTCATTGTTTATTCAACATCTCTACTTAATGTTTAAAACGATGCTACTCAGGGGCACCTGGATGGCTCAGTTGGTGAAGCACCGCCTTCTGCTCTGATCATAATCCACGGGTCCTGGGATCAAGTCTGGCATCTGGTTCCCTGCTGAACAGCAAGTCTGCTTCTCCCTCTTCCTTTATCCCTCCCCACTGCTCCTGCTCACTCTCTCTCTCTCTCTCTTTCTCAAATAAATAAAAATCTTAAAAAGATAAAATTTTAAAAATTAAAAAAATAAAATAATGCTGCTCAAACTATAGTTCACGAACTATTTATTACTGGTTTGGTTCAAAAACTGTTTATTACTAGCCAACAACAATAACATAAATACAAACTTAAGAGTAGGTGTTTATTTTGTTGTTATTTTTTAAATTTTATTTATTTGACAGAGAGAGACAGCAAGAGAGAGAACACAAGCAGGGTAAATGGGAGAGGGAGAAGCAGGTTCCCCGTCGTGCAGGGAGCTGGATGTGGGGCTCAATCCCAGGATCCTGAAATCATGATCTGAGCTGAAGGCAGACACTTAGCGACTAAGCCACCCAGGCGCCCCAAGAGTAGGTGTTTAGAAATGACAGAGCAATACTATGTTTGTTGGCTTTAATAATAAAAAATCTGGCCATGAACATTGTTTTTATTGATTTTACTTTTTTTATTAATTCATTATTATTGTAATGTTCAAAAGTATCTGTGACATACTAAGGGGGAAATAAACTAATCCTCCATTAATTTTCATAGTCAGAAAAACACTAATCCCATAGACATACCAAAGTTAACTCATCCAGAACCAAACTCCTGATATTTCTCTCCAAAGCCTGCTTTTCTTGAAGTCTTATCTATCTTCATTTATAGTAGCTCTTTTCAGTTTTTCAGGCCAAATTCCTGGAATTATCCTTCACACTTCTCAATCTCATACCCTGCTCTAATTTGCCAAAAAAAAATCCCCTCAGCTTGACCTTCAAAATATATCCAGAATCCAACCATTTCTCACAACTTTCCCTGCTACCACTCTAGTCTAAGCCACCATGAGACTTAGCTTGATAATAAGACTTCCGGCAGGTCTTCCTGTTTGCACCCCAGGTCCCGTGTATTTTATTAAGACAGCAACTGGTGTGATTTTTATTAAAATATAAATGGAGGGGCATCTGGGTGCCTCAGTTGTTAAGGGTCTGTCTTTGGCTCAGGTCATGATCCCAGGGTCCTGGGATTGAGCCCCCACATCAGGTTTCCTGCTCAGTGGGAAGCCTGCTTCTGCCTCTCCCACTCCCCTGCTTGTATTCACTCGCTCACTGTGTCTCTCTCTCTCAAAAAATAAATAAAATCTGGGGCGCCTGGGTGGCTCAGTGGGTTAAAGCCTCTGCCTTCGGCTCAGGTTGTGATCCCAGAGTCCTGGGATTGAGCCCCACATCGGGCTCTCTGCTCAGCCTGCCTCTCTGCCTACTTGTGATTTATATCTGTCAAATAAATAAATAAAATCTTTTAAAAATAAATAAATAAAATCTTTAAAAAAATAAAATAAAATATAAACTAGGTCATGACCTTACTCTGCTTCACACTCTCCAAGGGCTTCTTTTCCCATTTCATCCATAACACAAGCCAAAGTTATTAAAATGAAAACACCCCACTTACATTGCCAGACAGATCATCTAAACAGAACATAAAAAAGGAAGTGGCTGTGAATGACACACTAGACCAGATGGAATTAACAAATATATTCAGAACATTCTATCCTTAAAGAGCAGAACACACATTCTTTTCAAGTGCACATGGAATATTCTCCAGAACAGATCACATATTAGATCACAAAAGAGGCCTCAAACAGGAGCAACCAGGTGGCTCAGCTGGTTAGACATCTGCCTTTGGCTCAGGTCATGATCCCAGAGTCCTGGGACTGAGACTTACATGGGCTCCCTGCTCAGTAGGGAGTCTGCTTCTCTCTCTCTCTCTTTCCCGTTCTCTGCCCCTCCCCCAACACCATTCATGCTCTCTCTCCTACACTCTTTTTCTCTCTCAAATAAATAAAGTCTTAAAAAAAAAATAAGAGACCTTAACAAATACAGAAAGATTAAAATCATACAATGAAACTTTTCTGACCACAATGTTATAAAACCAGAAGTTAATCACAAGAAAAAATTTGGAAAGACCACAAATATATGGAGGTTAAACAACATGCTACTAAACAATGAATGGACCAACGAGGAAATCAAAGAAATTAAAAAAAAAAATACATGGAAACAAATGAAAATGAAAACACAATGAACGGTCCAAAATCTACAGGATGTAGCAAAAGCAGTCATAAGAGGAAAGTAGATAGCAATACAGGCCTATCTCAAGAAGCGAGAAAAAAATCTCATATAAACCTTACACCTAAAGGAGCTAGAAAAAGAACAACAAAAGAAGCCTAAAGCCAGCAGGAGGAAAGAAATAATAAAGATTAGAGCACAAATAAATGATATAGAAACTAAAACAACAAAACAACAATAACACAAACAAAACAGAATAGATCGATGAAACCAGGAGCTGGTTCTTTGGGAAAAAAAAATAATCAAAAGTAATAAACCTCTAGCCACACTTACCAAAAAGAAAAGATAAAGGACCCCAATAAATCAAGACTAGAAGAGGAGAAATAACAACCAACACCACAGAAATACAAATAATCACATGAGAGTATTATGCAAAACTATGCCAACAAATTGGACAACTTGAAAGAAATAGATAAATTCCTAAAAAAATATAAATTACCCACAACTGAAACAGGAAGAAATAGAAAATTTGAACAGACTGATAACCAGCAAAGAAACTGAATCAGTATTCAAAAATCTCTGAAGATGGGGCACCTGGGTTCCTCAACGTTAAGCATCTGCCTTCGACTCAGGGTCCTGGGATCAAGTCCCACATCAGGCTCCCTGCTTCTTGAGCCTGCTTTTCCCTCTCCTACTCTACTCCCCCTGCCTGTGTTCCCTCTCTCCCTGTGTCTCTCTCTCTGTCAAATAAATAAATAAATCTTAAAAAAAAAAAAAAAAAACCTCCCAAGATACAAAAGTTCAGGGCCAGATGACTTCACAGGCAAATTCTACCAAACATTTAAAGAAGAGTGAATACGTATTCTTCTCAAACTATTCCAAAATATAGAAAAGGAAGGAGAACTTGCAAATTCATTCTATGAGGTCAGCATTACACTGATACTAAAACTAAAGACCACTAAAAAAAGAGAACAACAGGTCAATATCCTTGATGATGGATGCAAAAATTCTTGATAAAATATTAGCAAACCAGATCCAAAAATACATTAAAAATAATCATTAACCACGACCAAGTGGGGTTTATTTCTGGGTTGCAAGGGTGTTTCAATATTTGCAAATCAACCAACATGATACACATTAGTGAAAGAAAGGATAAGAACCATATGATCCTTTCAATAGATGCAGAAAAGGATTTGACAAAATAGACAAAGTACTGCACCCATTGATGATAAAAACCTCAACAACATAGGTTTAGAGGGAATATACCTCAACATAACAAATGCCATCTATGAAAAACCCACAGCTAATATTATCCTGAATGGGGAAATATTGAGAGCTTTTCCTCTATGGTTAGGAACAAACAGGGATGTCCACTCTTGCCTCTGTTATTTAACATACTAGCCTCACAAATCAGATGTCTAACAACAACAACAAAAAATAAAAGGCATCCAAATTGGCAAGGAAGAAGTCAAACTTAAACTACTTGCAGAGAACATGATATTCTACTCTGTATCGTTCCAATTTTAGTATATGTGCTGCCGAAGCGAGCATGAGAATATGATATTCTATACAGAAATGCCAAAGGCTGCACTAAAAAACTGCTAGAATTGATAAATAATTTCAGTAAAGTTGTAGAATACAAAATCAATGTACAGAAATATGTTGCATTTCCATATACCAGTAATGAAGCAGCAAAAAGAGAAATTAAGGAATCAGTCCCATTTATAATTGTAGCAAAAACCATGAGATACCTAAAGATAGATCTAACAAAAAAGGTAAAAAAGAAGACCTGTACTCTGAAAACTATATAATGCTGATGAAAGAAACTGAAGCTGACACAATGAAATAGAAAAACATTCCATGCTCTTGGATTAGAAGAACAAAGATTGTTAAAATGTGTATACTACCAAAAGCAATCTATACATTTAATGCAATCCCTATAAAAATACTAACAGCATTTTTCACAGAGCTAAAATGAACAACCCTACAATCTGTATGGAAGAACAAAAGATCCCAAATAGTCAAAGCAATCTTGAAAAAGAAAAGCAAAATTGGAGGTATTACAATTCTGTACTTCAAGTTATATTACCAAGTTGTAGTGATCAAAACAGTATGGTACTGGCACAGAAACAGACAAGAGATCAGTGGAACAGAATAGAAAACCCAGAAATAAACCCACAACTATATGGTCAATTAATATTTGACAAAGCAGTAAAGAATATCCAACAGGAAAAAGACAATCTTTTCAACAAAAGATGTTGGGAAAACTGGACCACTTTTAATACCACACACAAAAATAAATTCAAAGTGGATTTGAAATCAAGAGGAGAATATAGGCAGTATCCTCTTTGACACTGGCCATAGCAACTTCTTCTGAGACAAGGGAAATAAAAGCAAAAATAAACTACTGGGACTACATCAAAATAAAAAGCTTCTACATAGCAAAGGAAATCAACAAAACTAAAAGGCAACCTACAGAATGAGGGAAGGTATTTTCAAATGACAGATCTGATAAACAGCACCCAAAATATATAAGAAACTTAGAAAACTCAACATCCAAAAAATGAACAATCCAATTTAAAAATGGGCAGAAAACATGAATAGACATGTCAAAAGAAGACATCAAAATGGCTAACAGATACATGAAAAGTTGTTCAACATCACTGACCATCAGAAAAAACAAATCAGGGGCACCTGGGTGGCTGTTAAGTGACTGCCTTCGGCTCAGGTCATGATCTCAGTGTCCTGGGATCAAGCCCCAGGTAGGGCTCCCTGCTCAGTGGAGTACCTGCTTCTCCCTCTCCCTCTGCAGCTCTGCCTGCTTATGTCTCTTGCTCTGTCAAATAAATCAATAAAATCTTAAAAAAAAAAAAAAAGAAAAGAAAAGAAAATACAAATCAAAACTACAATGAGACAGCACCTTACAACTGTCAGAATGGCTAAAGTCAACAACACAAGAGACAACAGGTACTGACCAGGATGGGGAGAAAAAGGAACACTGGTACACTGTTGGTGGGAATGCAAACTGGTACAGCCACTGTGGAAAATGGTATGGAGGTTCCTCAAAAAGTTAAAAATAGAGCTACCCTATGATCCAGCAATTTTACTACTAGGTATTTACCCAAAGAATACACTAACATTAATTCAAAGGGATACATGTATCCTTATGTTTATGGCACATTAACTATAATAACCAAATTATGGAAACAGCCTAAGTGTCTATTGACTGATGAATGGATAAATAAGGTCATGTATACATACAATGGACTATTACTCACCCATAAAAGAGAATGAAATTTTTCCATTTGTATGGACATGGATGGAGCTAAAGAGTATTATGCTATGTGAAATAAGTCAGTCAGAGAAAGAAATATACCATTATGATTTCACTCATATGTGGAATTTAAGAAACAAAAATGAGGAGCACCTGGGTGGCTTAGTTGATTAAATGTCTGACTCTTGATTTGAGCTCAGGTCATGATCTCAGGGTCCTGAGATTGACCCCTACATTGGGATCTGCGCTCCAGTGAGGAGTCTGCTTATCATTCTTCCTCCCCCAGCTTGCTCTTACTCTTTCTCAAATAAATAAATAAAATCTTACAAAAACAAAACAAAAGTGACCAAGGGGAAAAAAAAAAGAGAGAGAGGCAAACTAAGAAACAAACTCTTAACTATAGAGAACAACAGATGGTTACCAGAGGGGAGGCAGGTAGGGGGAAGGCTAAAGTAAGGGATGGGGATTAAGAAGGGCACTTGTGTGATGAGCACTGGGTGTTGTATGGAAGCGTTGAATAACTATATTGTGAAACTAATATTACACTCTATCTTAACTGAAATTTAAAGAAAAACTTTTTTATAAAAAATGGAAATGACTTGGGACGCCTGGGTGGCTCAGTTGGTTAAGCGGCTGCCTTCGGCTCAGGTCATGATCCCAGGACGCTGGGATGGAGTCTCACATTGGGCTCCTTGCTTGGCAGGGAGCCTGCTTCTCCCTCTGCCTTTGCCTGCCTCTCTGTCTGCCTGTGCTCGCTCTCTCTCTCTCTCTCTAACTAATAAATAAATAAAATCTTAAAAAAAAAAAAAGATTCTTTAAAAAAAAAAAATGGAAATGACTTCTAAAGTTCTAAAGGATCTGGCCCCTACTTCCTCCCTGACTTCATCTCCTTTTTTTTTTTTTTTAAGATTTTATTTATTTATTTGTCAGATAGAGAGAGAGAGCAGGAGCGAGCACAGGCAGACAGAGTGGCAGGCAGAGGGAGAAGCAGGCTCACTGCTGAGCAAGGAGCCCGATGTGGGACTCAATCCCAGGACGCTGGGATCATGACCTGAGCCAAAGGAAGCCACTTAACCAACTGAGCCACCCAGGCGTCCCTCATCTCCTTTTTCTAAATAAGTGAATAATTTAAGTACAACTATTTCCACAAAAGCTTATTTTAGAATAAAACTCTTCTTAGGGAAGCAATTATTGCAGGAATAATAAAAAAGGTTGTTACTCTGGCCTACATAAAAATATTATTGATATAAGTAAGGAAAGGACAACGTCAATATAAAATCAATAAGGTTTCTTATGGTATCTGACAAACTCAGGAAATAATGATTTTAGGTAATATCAAAACTGGCCAGAGATTAGGTTGGGTACTATTAGTATCTCAAAATGCTTAACACCCCAGACAAAAATCTACTTCATTTTTCATTTATATATAAAATGTTAGAAGTAGTAATAATAACCTGCTAGATATCCAAATCTTTTAAAATACATATAATCAGATTTGATATGGGTAAAGGTATTCTTTTTCAGACCCAGGAAGGCCTCTTAGACTGTCCTCATCAGATACAGTCAGCTTAAACAGACTCTTCTAAGTGCAATGAGGACTGGTATAAAAGACACTTAAGGAACAGGATTCTTCTTACTAATGTTTACAAAATCAAGATCTGTCAAAAGTAATTAGATATTAGGGGCACCTGGGTGGCTCAGTGGATTAAAGCCTCTGCCTTTGGCTCAGGTCATGATCCCAGGGTCCTGGGATAGAGCCCCACGTTGGGCTCTCTGCTCAGCAGGGAGACTGCTTCCCTTCCTCTCTCTCTGCCTGCCTCTCTGCCTGCTTATGAATCTGTCAAATAAATAAATAAAATCTTTAAAAAAAAAAGTAATTACATATTAAAGACACATCTAATTGTCAGTGACTATTCAAATGTAGACTATAGCTAACCTTCAAAAACTTGTATACGGTTTTAAAAAAATCAATAGTCTAAAATTTCCACATCCAAAAAAAAAAAAAATATATATATATACAGCCCTTAGAAAACTTATGACTCTTATTCAGACCATAAATGAATAAATGGGTTTTTGTTTTTTAAGAGAGAGAGCACTTGGGGTTGAGGGGAGTGGGCACAGTGGTAGAGGGAAAGAGAGACTCCATGCCCAGCATAGAACCTGACAAAGGGCTCGATCTCATGACCCTGAGACCATAACCTGAACCAAAATCAAGAGTCAGAAGCTTAACTGACTGAGCCACCCGGGCACAATTGGCCATATTTTTACAAACTTCTTTCTTTCTTCCTTTCTTTCTTTTTTGCTCCACACCCAGC
Organism: Taxidea taxus jeffersonii; assembly: GCA_003697995.1. Lineage (NCBI taxonomy): Eukaryota > Metazoa > Chordata > Mammalia > Carnivora > Mustelidae > Taxidea > Taxidea taxus. The sequence goes on from RCUC01135891.1 coordinate 18,196, forward strand.
ATGGTGCCCAATGCAGAGCTTGAAATCAGGACCCTGAAACTGATACCTGAACTGAGATCAAGAATCAGACACTTAACCAACAAAGCCACTCAGGCAGCCCACCAATGACATTTTTAAATTCAGATTTTTAAATAATAGAAAAAAGAAATAAGTTCATTATTTCTTTAGAATATATAACAAACATGACTTTAAAAAAAAGTTAACATTTACTGAAGTCTCTACAGTATGATTTCATTTAATGCTCACAACAACTATAAGGACTATATTTACAGATTAGAAAAACTGAGGCACAAGAAGTAAAGAAACTTTTAAGTGGCAGGGCCAGGATTCCAACCTAAGTAGTATGATTTCAGAGCCATTCTGCTTAACCACTGTACATTACTTTACTTGAAAAAAGTCTCAAAACCAGAAAAAAACACTCTTTGGTCTTTCAAAATATGCCTATGTTTATTTTTATGTCTACTATAAAATTATATTTAAGAAGTAGCTGATTGGGGCACCTGTGTGGCTCAGTGGGTTGAGCCTCTGCCTTCAACCCGGGTCATGATCCCAGAGTTCTGGGATCGAGCCCCGAATTGGGCTCTCTGCTCAGAAGGGAGCCTGCTTCCCCTCCTTCTCTCTCTGTTTGCCTCTCTGCCTACTTGTGATCTCTGTCTGTCAAATAAATAAATAAATAAATAAATAAATAAAAAAGTAGCTGATTGAGCAATAGTTAAAGCAAAAGAGGCATACATACAAAGCTAAAATCAATTTTATTTTAGTTTTTATTATCATCTCCAAAAGTAATTACCTCCAGTTGCTCCTTCTGGGTAAATCCCTTTACGCTTTTCCCTGAGGCATGGCCAACAAAAGTCATCACTCTAATAACTGGCTGATGCTGTAAAAGCATTTCTGCAATTTCTTGAACACTATCTCGAAATGAAGAGAAGATCATAACCCTGGTCTCACCACATTTCTTTTCAGAGGTGTTTTGAGCTATAGAACAAAAAAATTACTTTAATTACAACTTTTTTTTAAAAGCATATACCCAAGAATTATTTCAAGGCAACCTGAAACTTATATGAATGAATTTGTTTCAAAAAAAGTAATTTCAGATATCTTAAACCTTTGCTGGTTTTCCTCCTAGTAATTTTTATACTCTTAGCTTCCTACCTCTCATTGGCTGTCATAATAAAATCCTAAACAAATCAAATAAAAATTACCTGAGTCATTTCTAACCAGTCCAATTCATGCATGATGCCAGTTATTCTCCTTTACCTTCTAAGTCAGAATCCCAGAACTGTAGCGCTCACAAAAAGCACTCTCTCAATCCAGGCCATGGGATTCTGCCCCTGAACCTATGATATTGTCAAATTCTCCAAGGATAACTATAATATACCTCCTATGTCAATCACAAAGCTGATCTCAAGGTCTCTGTGCTTGGGAGGCAGCAGAATACACAAGTAAGAACATGATCTTTGAAGGTGGGCTACTTAACTCTCTGGGTGATATGTAACCATGACAGTTAATCCTGTTAAACTTTAATTTCTTCATATCTAAAATGAATGGAATATAAAATATATGGACTTGCCCATAGCAATTGGTTAATAACTGAAAGTTGCATGGGTTTTTGTATGTTTTATTTTTAAGCTCTCCTCTGATATCTATTAATTAATCTTTATGTGCATGCCAGGGACTGCACTAAGCATTTTATATATTAATTCATTTAGTCTTCATAACAACCCTATAAATTAAATGATTTAATATATGTAGAGTTGATTCACAATACCTAAGGAAAGAGCAAGAGCTGTTGCAAAAATTATTCTAGATAAACCTCCTTTGAATTATCAAGCCTCTGCATCTGACCAACTCCTGTCCAACTGCTACTTTCAATGCAAACCCTATCACCTTCAACTGGCTACAGCCTGCCTTTCTACCTTCATTCTACTGAAGGTCCTCTACCAAAGTCTCAATAACTTCCATATTGCCAAATCGATCATCACTTTTTAGTTCATTTTACACCTCTCAGCAGCATGCAACCCAGTTCACTCCTTCCTACTGAAATAGTCTCTTTCTTAAGTTTCTCTGCCATTCACTTATCCATCTTTCTTAACCTCTTTGGTGGCGGTTTTCCTCTTTTTTTTTTTTTAGATATTATTTTTAAGTAACCAACGTGGGGCTTAAAATCACAACCCCAAGACCAAGAGTCACATGCTCAACCAATTAAGCCAGGTAGGTACCCCTCCTCTAAACTGTAAATGTTGGTATTCTTCAGGACTACATTCTGGGTCCTCTCATCTCTAAACTGTATTCCTGGTAATGTGATCATAACCATTCCTGAAACTTTAAATATTATCTTTATGCTATGATTTCAAAATCTATTCATACATATGTTTAGAGATTAAAAATAGCCCCAGGATGCCTGGGTGGCTCAGCCATTTAAGCGGATGCATTTCACTCAGGTCATGATACTAAGGTCCTCAGATCAAGTCCTGTATCCCGCTCCTTTCCCAGCGGGGAGCCTGCTTCTCCTTCTGCCTGCCACTCCCCCTGCTTGTGCTCACTTTTTCAATCTCTCTCTCTCTCTCTCCAATTTAAAAAAAAAAAAAAAGCCAAGACCATTCTTCTGAGATCCATATTCACTTATTCAATGCTTACACATCTCCACCCAGATCTATCAAAAGCATCTAAATCTGTTTGCTCTTTCTTCTGTAGGCTGTTCTTAATTTTTTCTTGGTTCAGGTAATTATTCAAAACACACACACACACACACACACTCATAGGTTTCCTTTTTTTCCTTCATATCCTATGTCTAATCTATCAGCAAATACTGTTGGCTCCACATTCAAAATATATCTAGAATCTATAATCACTTAGCACCTCCACTACTACTTTCTTGATACAAGCTACCATCAACTGTTATCTTCTTAAACTATGACTATAGTCTCCTAAGTTGACACTGGGCAAAAGCTACCAGAGTGATCTTTTAAAAATGTAAATCAGATAACATCACTCTACTGCTCTAAATGTCCCTATAATGATTTCACAAAGCATAAAGATTTATAGAATAAAAACCAAAATCTTGACTTGGCCTATAAGACGTATATGATCTGGTCCCTGGCTACCTCTTCAATCTTCGCCTAAACCAATCTTACCCTAAACCAATCTTACCCTTATTACACTACTCCAGTGGCACTGTTTGTTTACTGATCCTTAATCATATCAAACACCCCATTGCCTCAGGGACTTTGAACCTTCTATTCTCTCTGCCTAGGATGATCATCCCCTAAAAATCCACAAGTCTTGCTCCCTCACTTCCATCAAGTAACAGCTCAAACATCACCCTAGAGACAGGCTTTCTCTAATACCCTATATAAAACAGCACTCCTCCATGAGTATCTCCTTACCTGTTTTACTTTTCCCCACCATTATACTATATATTGCTTTACTGTCTGCTTGCCTTCTATTTTCCCAGACTTAGTTTTCTTTTTCATAGACTACTTTATTCTTAGCATTTTGACCATTTCCCTTGTCCCACTCTCCCAAAATTTATTTAAGCTTTTTTAAGGTTTATTATCCAGAGTAATTAAAAGCCCAGCTTCTCCATAAAGTGTGATCACAAAGCTCTTTCAGTAGCTTGTCTTGCTTCGAAGCTACAAACATGACTTACCATTCCATGACTTGAAGTGTTCAACTACAACTTCTTCTAATTTCTTTAACTTTGGATGACTATAAAAAAATTTTTTATCTTTATCTCCTACAACAAAAACAAAACCACCAAAAAATTGTTATATATTTTCCATTCAATTACATTAATGTATTTTAATTATCCTTTTCAAAATAGATTTGTTGGGGGCACCTGGGTGGCTCAGTGGGTTAAGTCTCTGCCTTCAGCTCAGGTCATGATCTCAGGGTCCTGGGATTGAGCCCCACATCGGGCTCACTGCTTAGCAGAGAGCCTGCTTCCCCCCTCTCCCTCTGCCTGCCTCTCTGCCTACTTGTGATCTCTCTCTCTCTGTCAAATAAATAAACAAAATCTTAAAAAAGAAAATGGATTTGTTGGGATGCCTGAGTGGTTTAGTCAGTTAACCATCTGCCTTCGGCTCAGATCATGATCTCAGGGTCCTGGGAACAAGGACTGATTGGCTCTCTGCTCAGTGGGGAGTCTGCTTCTCCCCCAACTCATGCTCATGCTCTTTTTCTCTCAAATAAATAAAATCTTCAAAATTGATTTAACTTTTTTTCTATTCATTTAAGTAAGTAGCATCTGTGGAGCACATAAGGCCTACCATAAAATAAGCTTTGAATTTTTCTTTAGAGACTTATTTATTTTAGAGGGAGAGAGAGTAAGGGAGAGAATGATTCTCCACTGAGTATGAAGCCCAGCGTGGGGCTCAATCCCACAATCCTCAGATCATGACCTAAACGGAAATCAAGAATCAGATGCTCAACTGACTAAGCCACCCAAGCACCCCTGAATTTTTATTATAATTTCATTCTTAAAGAGAATTCAAATGAAATCAGCAGCAAAGTAGAAGGGAAAAGTATGTATTTAGTTAAGTTATAAATCAGTTTTTGGTAGTTCTGAGAATTTTCACTAATAGTATCAACTACTATTAACATCTACTATATATTTAAAGTTTACAAACTTGGAGTATATATTTATCCTAACTTAAAGAATAAAATCTTTAAGCATTTAACAGCCCTGTTGCTATAGAAAGAAGTAATGATAGATACATGGCTCGATGGAGCAAAATTTCAAAATCAATCTGATAAAGAGAAATAATATAAAATTTTAAAAGAAAAACCATACCTTTTTGGATAGTAGAAAAGCCATTTGCTGAAGTACCACGTGTATGTGAAAACATGCACTCTAGATGATTATAGAGTTTCATGAAGTCCTCATTTCGGCCAAGTTCATTTTTTGTCCGAGTCATTCCTTTAGAAATTAAGAAAAGATTTTCCAGATTAATAAATATAATAGCAAAATTAATCAAAATTATTTTTTAAAAAGGAATTACACTTTAGCAATGAATACAAACTTTTCTAATTCAAACATGAAAGCCAGCAACTATTTCCAGCTCCACATTCACATTTGTATTAATGAACTGCTGGCTTTTTATCACCAATTTAGCAAAAACAAAAAGGCATAATCATTTTTTACATAACTATTTAATAGTTTTTTGTTGTTTTTGTGATTGTTCTGTTTGTTTTTGTTATTTTAAGTAATCTCTAGACCCAAAGGAGGGCTCAAATTCATGATCCTGAGATCAAGAGCTACACACTACTAAGTCAGCCAGGTACCCTTATTTTATTCCTTGTTAAAATAAGGCATCTTTAAGTAACCAAACTGTTCAACAAATGTTTAACCAAAATAATAACATGTCATTACTTCTTTAAATAATTTCATATAAATTACCTTTAGTTCCATCCATAATTCCGCAAAGGAAGAAATATAATGATCTCATTCCCATCTGCTGCAATAATTCATAACCATGATATAAACTAATACAAATAGCAAACTCTCCCTCAATTATGCCTTGTTGTATTCCCTAGGAAAAAAAGCACATGCCGAATTTAACCAGAGGAAAAACTAAAGATACATGTTCTGTGTGAAACTTATCACTCTATTGAAGGTCCACCTACTGAATGTCATAGGACATAGTGCCAGTGTATTTTCCATATAAAATTTGTCCCTCTTTAATTTTATTTTTTCTTTAATTCAATACAAAATTTACATTTTAAAGAGAATAAGTGATGGAAAGAAATACTTGTCATATATTTTTTCTCTTTCTAGGTAAATTATTAGCAGTATATATAGATTCCTTTTTTCTTTCCAAACTATTTAACAAGTACCTACTACATATCAAGCACAGAGATAGATATTTGGGATACAATGGAAAATAAGTCACATAATGGCCTAAGCTCATAAATGTTACTGGCACCAGAACAAAATTTAATCAGACAGTTTAACACTAACATTTAACATCAGTAACATTTGACACTGTTCTAGGACCAGACACTGTTCTAAGCACATTACTTACACAAATTCGCTTAACCCCAATACCTGGGAGGTAGATTCTATGGTTTGCCCATTTTATACACGAGAAAGCTGTAAGGCCAGTATTTGAACCCATGAAATCTGGCTCAGGGTCCTTGTGCTTTTAACCACTACTCTCAAGGAAAAGTGAAATCCATAGTCCTTTTTTTTTTTTTTTTTAAGATTTTATTTATTTATCTAACAAAGAGAGACACAGTGAGAGAGGGAACACAAGCAGGGGCAGAGGAAGAGGGAAAAGCAGACTTCCCGCTGAGCAGGGAGCTGGACGCAGGGCTGGATCTCAGGACCCTGGGATCATAACCTGAGCCAAAGGCAGATATTTAACAACTGAGCCACCCAGGTGCCCCTACATTTTCCTTTTATGAGAGCATACAACAAGCATAATTATATGACAGGATAATTTTTAAAAGAGACCACTGAGAATAGGTTTTAATTATTTTCCTTTATTAAATATAAAGACTATATTATTCTCTACCTTACATCTTTAGTAGCATTTAATTTCAGTAATAGTCATTTCAAATGTCTGCAGGGTAGTGATAAATGCCCTAAAATGGCACCACATTTTACCTAACATCATACCTAAACCACCTCTCTGCAAAATACAAACTCTCATCAGTAAGATCAAGTTCAGAAGGTTTAGATTTACTACCTAAAATTTCAATGAACCTTTAATGACTAGCAGAAATTAAAACACTTTATTAAAGTTTAGTATCATATACTGTAATTTTACAGAAAATGTTCCCTTAGTGGTTCCCTAGATACTACAAGATAAAGTCTACATTTCTTGGTGTAACATTTAAAGCAACTCTTATGTGCTTACAATCTAGATTAACTATCATATCTGACTTTCTTAATCTTTTACCTCAGCTACATTGGCTTGTTCACTGACTCTTTCATACCTTCATTCAATTGCCTCTGTTCTTTTGCAAATGCATTATCTCTCAGTTCAAAGAATGACTCAGTGCTTTTTTCCTTGTGAGCATCTCTTCTGACTTTGGACCTACCTTGATGGGTTTGTTCCTATCCATCTATTGTTTTTTCCTAGGAAGATTGGAAATAAGAAGCTTACTATGATGCTTCCTCTAGCCTCTAGTATCAAGAGTTAAGACTATTTTTAAAAGTTAGTTATATTCTACCCCCTCATGGCACTAACAGAAATGAACTAAAATACCAAGTCTTTATCAGAAGTTAGAAGATAAAATTATCTTAATTCAAAGTATTAAAGCATATTTTTGCTAGACTTTTTCATGCCTTTTATAAGCTATATAAATCATATCTGAATTCTTGATGAGCTAATATATACCAAAAAATCATTATTTACATTTTATCTTGGGTCTAAACAAAAACTTAACCTCTCTTCAAAATTAATTTAAATATACTTACCACAATATTTGGAGATGGGTTTTTCCTAAATTGATCTCTTGCCAAAATTATCTGGTATTTTGTTAGATTGGGGATATCCCTTCTCATCAAAACATTCCTCTGAATCAAAGAACTGGCAAATGCCTCCAAAACCTGCAAATTTCAGTGAAATTTAGTTTAAGCTTAAAATCCCTTTTCAAATACATTTTCTCACATATTAAAATAGAAGTTACATATTGAGTAAAGTTTGTCTTAAAATAACTTTTTTTAAAGATTTTATTTGACAGAGAGAGACCGCAAGAGAGAGGGAACACAAGCAGGGGGAGTGGGACAGGGAGAAGCAAGCCTTCCACTGAGCAGAGAGTCTGATGTGGAGCTCGATCCCAGGACCCCAGGGATTATGACCCAAGTGGAAGGCAGACGCCTAAAGACCGAGCCACCCAGGTGCCACTTAAAATAAATTTTTAAGTAAACACACAAAATAACAACAAAACTTAAAAGTACTTAACATTTATCCCCAGATTACATCTATACGAAGAGTCAGCACAAGCAACTATTGGATCCAACTCTAATTCAAGAACATATGTGTTTATCTGTGTATTTCTTAATTCCCCTCCCTTCCTAACCTACACACGGTACAATCTATGCACAATGAATAAAGGGCCTTTGATTTCTCAATGCTGCATCTTCAATATGAAGAGCAAAGTCTAGCATATAGGTAAATATTTGTAGTCTTGCTGATTAAATCAAAATGTCTTGAGTACATTCAATTTGATTTGTTGATTTATTCTTTCAAGAAATACTTATTAAGCATCTAGTATATGTCAAGCATTGTTCCAAAGGCTAGAAATTTGTAGCTGAGACAAATGAAGTTGCTATTTTCATAAAGTTTACATTCAATGAAGGGAAGCAAAGAATAATGAATGAATAAAGAGAACTTCTACTACAATAAATGCATTTAAGAACCCAAAACACAGTAATACTATAGAGTTTTGGAGGGAAATAGAGTCACTATTAAGTAAGGTAAACAAAGATGGTCTCTCTAGAGAGGTAATATTTGAGTTGATGTCTGAATGATGACAAGTTCTGAGGACAGAGCATATCAGGCATAGGAAAGAGCAGACAAAAAGTCCTAATGCAGGATGAACTTGATGGCACAGTGAACAAAAATAGAGACCTAGGGAAGAAGACCTAATACAGCAACGTGTAATTAACAGTTTAAATTTTTGCCCAATTCTATTTCCTAAAATAGGGCTACTTTAGTAGTTTTATTTTTCATCCCTTCCAGTTTTGCTGATCTTATCACCTACAGAACCATCCAAAAGCATCAATAAAATGAAATGCCTATATTTGTTTATACAAATTATAATCTTTACATCCTTATAAATGGAATGATTTTAATCATGACAAAATGTACTAGTATTAAGGAGATGATTTTTATATCAAAATAAAAAGCTTCTGGAGATGCCTGGTTGGCTCAGTCGTCCGAAGAGCATGTCACCCTTTTTTTTTTATGATTTTATTTATTTGACAGGGAGAGACACCAAGAGAGGGAACACAAGCAGGGGGAGTGGGAGGAGGAGAAGCAGGCTTCCTACTGAGCAGGGAGCCTGATTCGGGGCTTGATCCCAGGACCCTGGGAATATGACCTGAGCTGAAGGCAGACACTTAACGACTGAGTCACCCAGGCGCCCCAGAAGAGCATGTGACTCTTGATCTTGGGGTCATGAGTTCAAGCTCCAAGTTGGACGAAGAGTTTACTTAAAATAATTAATTAAATAAATAAAATAATTTTTTTTTTAATTTTATTTATTTGGCAGGCAGAGATCACAGGTAGGCAGAGAGGCAGGCAAAGAGAGAGGGAGAGGAGGAAGCAGGCTCCCTGCTGAGCAGAGAGTCCGATGCAGGGCTCGATCCCAGGAGCCTGGGATCATGACCTGAGCTGAAAGCAGAGGCTTTAACCCACTGAGCCACACATGCACCCCAATAAAATAAATTTTAAAAGAAATCTCTGCATTACAACGAAAACCATCAACGAAATGAAAAGCCAACCCACTGAATTATAGAAGATATCTGCAAACAATATATCTGGTAAGGGGTTAACATCCAAAATATATAAAGAGCTTATAAAATTCAACACCAAAAAGAGATCTGATTTTAAAAATGAGCAGAGGGGTGCCTGGGTGGCTCCATCGGTTAAGCAGCTGCCTTCATCTCAGGTCATGATCCCAGGATCCTAGGATGGAGCCCCATGTTGGGTTCCCTGCTTAGCAGGGAGTCAGCTTCTCCCTCTCCATCTGTCCCTCCCCTAACTTGTGCACATGATCTCTCTAATAAGTAAATAATATCTTTTTAAAAAAAATAAATAAAAAACGAGCAGAGGACCTGAACAGACATTTTTCCAAAGATGATATTCAGATGGCCAACAGAGAAGAAAAGATGCTCAATATCACTCATCATCAGCATCAGGGAAATGCAAATGAGATATCACCTCACACCTGTCAGAATGACTAAAATCAAAAAGATGAGAAATAACAAACGTTGGTGAGAATGTGGAGAAAAAGAACCCTTATACAGTGTTGTTAGGAATGTAAATTGGTAAAGCAACTGTGGAAAACAGCATGGAGTTTCCTCAAAAAATTAAAAGCAGAACTAATATGTGACCCAATAATTCTATTACTATGTATTTACCCAAAGAAAATGAAAACATTAGTTTTAAAAAATATATGCACTCTTATGTTTATTGCATTATTTTACAAGAGCCAAGATGTGGAAGCAACCCAAGTGTCCATCAGTAGACAAATTGATAAGGAAAACATGGTGTGTATATATAGATAGATATACACAATGAAAGATTACACAGTCAAAAAAGGGACAAAATCATGCCATTTGTGACAACATGGATAGACCTAGAGGTTATTATAAATGAAATTAGTGAGACAGAGAAAGACAACATAGGATTTTACTCATATGTAGAATCTAAAAAAAAAAAAAACAAAAAAAACAAATGAATAAGCAAGAAAACAAAAAGCAGAGGGCGCCTGGATGGCTCAATGGGTTAAAGCCTCTGCCTTCAGCTCAGGTCATGATCCCAGGATCCTGGAATCGAGCCTTGCATCAGGCTCTCTGCTCAGCGGGGAGCCTGCTTCCTCCTCTCTCTCTCTCTGCCTCCCTCTCTGCCTACTTGTGATCTCTGTCTGTCAAATAAATAAAATCTTAAAAAAAAAGAAAGAAAACAGAAAGCAGAATCAGACCTATAAAGACCTATAAATAAAGACAAAATAATGGTTGCCAGAGGGAAGGAAATTGAGAAAATAGGTGAAGGGAAGTGGGAAATACAGGCTTCCAGTTATGGAATGAGTAAGTCCCAGGAATAAAAGGTATAGCATAAGGAATATAATCAATGATATAGTAATATTGTATGGTGACAGATGGTAGCTACACTGTGGTAAGCATAGCATAATATATAAACTTGTCAAATTACTATGCTGTATACCCAAAACTATTGTAACATCATGTGCCAACTATATTTAAATTAAAAAATTGTTTTTAATATTTATTTATTTGACAGAAAGAGAGACACAAGCAGTTTGGGAAGCTGGAGAGGGAGAAGCAGGCTTCCTGCCCAGCAGGGAGCCCGATGCAGGACTTGATAGATCCCAGGACCCTGGGATCATGACCTGAGCCAAAGGCAAATGCTTAACGACTGAGCCACCCAGGCGCCCCAGACAGAAAAAAATTTTAATCAAAAAGGAAATGATCCTGGAAAATACTTTGCCATATCTTAATAATACTTAAAATTTTGTCACAAATAATTTGAAAACAAAAATAAAGCATATTCCTATAGAACTTTTAAGAAAGACTTATTAAAGGTTAAATGACAGATGAATATTTTGGTTATCTATTCCTATATAACAAAGCACTTGAAAACATCATAAATTAAAATAACAATGATTTTATTTGCTCATGATTCTAATTCTTCAAGTAAGAATTCAAGCAGGTCACTGAGAGCTCAGGCTGAGATACTGCATTAACAATGAGCACACCTAATACACAGATACTGGTTTCAAATTACCATTCTTCCATAAAAGTAACAAGGATTCCTTGGAGAAATGGTTGATTCCATGGCTGGGACATGAGAAATACCAAATGAGCACAAAATATCTTGCGAGGACAGAAAGTTAAGAAGTGTTAAAAAAAAAAAAAATGCATGTCTAAAGGACACAAGGAACTCTAAATGGCCAAAGTTGGAGCAATCTGAGCAACAAAACTCATACTGATATCAGTATTAGACTACAGCGGATAGGAAAAAAAATCTATTAGTCTATACTGATAAAAGAATTAAATTAATAAATAAATGAAAGGAAGAAACAGGTCTTCATTCTAATTGACAACATAAAAGAATTGAGAGAAAGGAGAAATTGTGATTAAGCAAACATAACAATTAACTGTAGCAGGCAATAACCATCATTGCATGCTAAAATTAGAGAGCAAAGTATACTGAGAAACAGGACATTTAAGTAGTTTCAAACTAACTCCCCACTGGAACTCTCTATATTATTTGGGCATATTTCCTGAAAGTCTAAAACCACTGCAAAATAAAATATTAAAAATACAATAAAATAAAGTGTTGAAAATAAAAAGGAGGGGACCCTGGGTGACTCAGTGGGATAAGCCTCTCTGCCTCTGGCTCAGGTCAAGATTTCAGGGTCCTGGGATCGAGCCCCATATTGGGCTCTCTGCTCAGCAGGGAGCCTGCTTCTCTCTCTCTCTCTCTGCTTGCTTGTAGTCTGTCAAATAAATAAATAAATAATCTTTACAAAAAAAATAATAAGAAAAAAGAATTGTCAGGGCACTGCAGGGACAGCTAAACTCTGTTCTTTGATGTCTGGAGCCCTGAATGGCTGAATGTTAAGTGTAATACCTCAACTATAGCCATATGTTTACACCCTCGATTCTAGCTATCAACCAGTTCCTCCTTTCTTCTAAACACAGCTTAGCTAAGGTTCATCATGGCTTACTTGAGGTTTATCACATTCTGTGGTCAAAATCAGTCACGGAGCCAGTCTAGATTAGAGGGAAAAGGAAATGGGAGGAGTGTCAAAGAATTTCCAGGCATCTTTAATCTGTAACAATGAAGATAAGAGAACAAGATGTTCTCCTAGCATGACACTAATTATGAACTATAGAAAAATAGTGTGTTACCTCAAATTTTTCCCATTGAAATTGATAACTGGTGAAGCAATTTCTCAAAAACTACAATATTGACATTTGTTGTTGGAAGACTACTCTTGTTCATTACAAAATGTTAACCAGCATTCTTAGCCTCTACACATTAGATTCTAGTAGCAACTCTACTCTCCACCCCCTCCAGTTATAATACCCAACCAAAAATGTGTCAAGACATCGCCCCCCCGCCAAAAAAGACACTGCCAAATATCACCAGGTGGGCAAAACTGCCCTCAGTTGAGAATCAATGCTGTATAAGAGATCCAGGAGGAAAATACGAAAATATATTTTCTTACAAAGAAACTTCTGGTTAAATCTGGACTTGTGTTATAAGTGTGTTCTCTATGTGATAATTCACTGAGCTATATACACTTAGGTTTTGTACACTCTGTAATTTATATGTGTGTTTTATACTGCAATTAATAGGTGTACTTTTTTAAAAAAGGCTATAGTTGGCTTTAGAAATGGTCCATCATTTTGTATTTCCTCTTTAACTAATAGTAACTAACAATTAAAACATGGTACTAATTCCAAAAATTTTAATTTCAAGTAATTTTTCAACATCCTAATTATATAAAATGATATAATTATATATTCTCACAGCCAAGTTCTACAAAATAAAGACATTATCAGTTTATTTGTGAAAACCCTGAATAGTAATAAAAATGGCTTACCTGGATATATGCCTTTTGGATGGCTGCAAGTTCTTCACCAAGGGGAACAACTAGCTTTTCAACTCGCCTTTCATGAGAATATGGCAAAATATCTGGAGAATCCTCAGAACGAATTTCTATCTGCCCAATTCGTAGGTTAGTGATAACCTGTTGAACAGCCTACAGAAAATCAAGTATGATTATAACTACATTGCACGATAAAATTTTTTAGCTTAGGTTACCAACAAAAATAAAATAGTGGTAAAATTTGGGATTCATATCATTAAACTTTTTTGTTTTTAACTATAAGTTACATTAGAAGTAGTACAAGAGGAAGATAGGGCTCTTAAAACATCTTTCTTTCATGCAGCCCGCCCAGCCAAGAATCCAAGAAATAAGAATATTGGTAAACAACCAACAAGTTCTTCAAACATATTTTGGGCTTTTCAATGGCAGTGATATACTCCTTCCACCAACATTTTATGAAGATTCAGACAAAACAGAAGTTTTGGGGTAGCGAACTAAATCCCCAGAATCACAACCCAGATTTCCTGGTTCCCTGGCAAACACTTTTTTTTCCAGTGGTTTGGTTTTTTTTTTTTCCTTTGTGGGAAGAACAGAGAAGGCTTTTAAAATGCGGAAACAGGGAAAACATCACCTTAACCAAGTCGAGATTAACAGCAACAGCAGTAAAACAAACCAACATCATGTAGTCTCTGACACCATACACCAAGATACAGCATCACTTCTGGAGTATTCTTGCCAAAAATGCATAACCTCACTCCAATCGTAAGAAAACATCAGACAAACCCAAACTGAGGAATATTCTACAAATAACTGGCATTTGCTCTTAAAAGCGTCAATGTCATGGAAAATAAGAGAAGGCTGAGAAACTATCACAGATACGAAGGACTGAAACATGACAACTAAATGCAAGTGAGATCCTGGACCAGACCTCAGAACTGAAAAGGACAGTGGTGGGAAAACTGACAAAATTCAACTCAGGTCTACAGAGTAGTTACTAGTACTATGCCAATGTTAACTTCCTAGTTTTGATAATTTTACTTCAGTTATATGTTAACACTAGGGGAAGCTGAGCAAAGGAGAGATAGAGACTGGAATTTCTGCAAATTTTCGGGAAGTCTTAGTTCAAAATAAAACTTAAAAAAAAAAAAAACTGAAAACTTAAACAATTTATAAAACACATATTGGGGGACCTAGGTGGCTCAGTCAGTTAAGCATCTGCTCTCAGTTCAGGTCATGATCTGAAAAAAAGGTCCTGGAATCTAGCCCTACATTGGACTCCTTGCTCAGCAGGAAGCCTGCTTCTCCTTCTCCCTCTGCCCCTCCCCTGCTTTGTGCTCTCACACTTTCTCTCTAATAAATAAAATCCTTAAAAATAAATGAATAAAATAAAAAACACACTATTTAAAAATTTAGTACTTTTAACAAACTACTCATGCATACTGACATCTAAAAACTACTAGTGAATAATTTTTTTTCTTAATTAAAAAAATAAAAACTATTAATGTAGAAAATCTTCTCCTACCAAAGAAGAAAACAGAGGCATATGTATGAAATGTTATAGTCTTGATGTCAAACTAAATACTAGACTGACAAACTGATCTGGGCCCGTACAAAAGTTTTTATTTTTCTTAAATGTTAAGAAATGCAAAGACATTTTACTTACCTTTATATCACTACCTGGTGTGGCACTAAGAGCCAAGATTCTAAAATGATTTGTATATTTGACTAGTTCTCTTACAACCTTAAAAAAGAAAAAAAGTTATTTAATTTTATCTATCCAATTCAAAATAACAGTGCTTCTGTTAAACAAGCTATTATGTATGTTCCATTATCATTATTTCTTATTCAGAGTATTGATGGTCTAAGGGATGGAACTATAATATATATTTTATATATATAAATAATACACAATTATGTATAATACAATATAATAAAATATAAAAATAGGAAAAAACACCAGTATGAAATTAGATCTAAAATGGAAAAAAAAAGTTTAAGGAAAAGACTTTAAAAATCCAACTTTCCTTTTAAATTCTTTTTTTTTTTTTTTTAAGATTTTATTTATTTATTTGACAGAGAGAGATCACAAGTAGGCAGAGAGGCAGGCAGAGAGAGGAGGAAGCAGGCTCCCTGCTGAGCAGAGAGCCTGATGCGGGACTCGATCCCAGGACCCTGAGATCATGATCTGAGCTGAAGGCAGCGGCTTAACCCACTGAGCCGCCAGGTGCCCCTCCTTTTAAATTCTAACACATCTTCTCAGTGGCACAAAAGCATTATTCTAGATGTTGCAATATGAATTCAACACCACATCTTTATGATTAAATCAGATATTCCACCAAATTCCTATATGATCTTCACATGAGGCCCCAATATAAGGGAAAAGGACCCTTAAGTAAACTGAATTACAGTAATAGCTCTCAATATCCTACAGTTCTGCATTAAATATAGGAAATAGTAAAACCAGATTACCTAAAAACTGCTCTTATTTCAACCCATGTAAAGGATGAATTCAGCGAGACTCACACTGAATCTTGACCAATCTCAAAATACATTATTTATGGAATTTCTTTTTAACATGATATAGAACACATATTCAGATAGAACATTTTACTTACAGTCTAAGTGTTCTAAGTAAAAACTGATGCAAGACAAACCCTAATATGTTACTTTTATCCAAGTGGGATTCTCATGCATTTTGTAGAAGAGGAAATAGTGCTGTGTTTGTAACCCAGGAAGCTACATTCTTCATGGAGTTGGTGTGCCTGTTGGAATCTACATCTATAATATTCAAGGTACCCTAAACACTCAGGGCTGTCTGGATATTACTGAAATCAATGCATGTCTCTACTGTACTTCATAAAAGCATAAGCCTTATAATTAAAAAAAAAAAAGTACTCTGCCTCAGTGGCTCAGTTGAGTGTCTGACTCTTGAACTCAGCTCAGGTCTTGATCTCAGGGTGGTTAGTTCAAGGCCCACTTTGGGCTCCACAACCAATGTGAGGCCTACTTAAAAAACAAACAAACAAAAAAACTCGATGCTAAAAATTTTTTGAAAATAAAAATAAATGAGTTAAAGTTGCTACATATAAGCTAAATCTACAAAATAAAATTCACAGAGTTAAAATAAAAATTTTTAAAGGCCACACTCAAGCAGAAACCTTAACACACTGGGTATTAATTTACCTTGGAAAGATATGAAAAGTACATACATCCAATTTCTGCCTAAAATCAAGAGACTCTTAATCTCAGGAAACAAACTGAGGGTTGCTGGGGGAGGAGGGGAGGGACAGGATGGCTGGCTGGGTTATGGACATTGGGGAGGGTATGAGCTATGGTGAGCGCTGTGAAATGTGTAAGCCTGATGATTCACAGACCTGTACCATTGAGGCAAATAATACATTATGTGTTAATTTTAAAAAAAAGGCAGTGAACTAACAACGAAAAAAAAACCCAATTCTAAGAAAGATAACAATTCTCTGCAATATAACACAGAGATATAATACAATAAACTTAACTTAAACTTAAGTTCCTTAATCAGGGAAACTACAGATTCACAAACTGGCAGTAAAATTCACCTCTCGGCACTAAATAAAATCAACTTTCCCTTCTATTCTTACTCTTTCCCTGTTATCACCAGCTTATAGTTTTACCTACTTACCATCTCTATGTTGATGATTTCCAAACCTGTATCTCCAGCTCAGAACTCTCCACTGAGATTCAGTCTATCCCCCACTGCCCACTGGGTACCTATAGCTAGATGCCTCAAAGACACTTCAAACAACAATCTAAAGCTACATTCATTATTTTTCCACAATACCCCAAATCTTCTGTGCATCCATAAGTCTCCGTTTGTGGCGAGGAGCACCAACATCTTCACAGTCTTCCAAGTCAGAAACCTGGGAAGGAGTCATCCTAAATTTCTCCTCTCCTACACTGTACACCCTGCCTTTAGCCCTCTCTCTTCTAATCTCTTTTAAATCTTAAGTATCACCGCAGATAAACATTTTTACATGAGTCTCCACCACCCATATCCCCTATTCACCAAAATACTCTTTAACAGTATGTTCACAGTACAAAATACTTTTAAATGAAATATTACCTGGCAATAAGCATAGTTTCCAAGAGCTTTATGAGCTTCATCGATAACTAGACACTTTATTTCAGCAGCAGGACAAGCTCCTCTAGAAAGATCATTTACCATGACTTGAGGTGTAAGAAAAAGGACTCTCTTACTGTGCCATATTTCCTTCCTGGTGAAAGCTTGAGTAGATCCTGTAAACAAAAGTGACATCCTACATTCTAAATACCAGGACTGTTACCTTTAAAATATCTATAAATAATCTGGCCTAATTTCAGAATGCAGTCCTGTTTTGGTAATCTGCCTTCAGACAAGAACAATTTAACAAATCATTTGAAACAAATTAACAAATCATTTGAAAGCTCTGTTGTGATCCCAGTGTTAATGCTGAGACACAACTAGACTGTCTTTAGAGAATTCCTACAACATGGTATAATAACTGAAGAACAGCAAATTCTTCAACTGGGAAATCTTTCTGGGGAAGAAAGTCAGAAAACCTCCCGTTCACTTCTGATGAGGTATACACACAAATCGCTTCAAAATACTCCGACAAATTACGAGGAGTCTCTGAAAATTGAGGAGAGCAACCCTTTTTGTGAGGGCCAAACTTGCTACAAATAGATAATGCTTTAAGAGAGAGAATGGAAAATACGGATACTGTGATCTGGGGACTATTCCTCCTGGGTTAGGAATTCCTTTAGCTTAATTTCCACCCGAACGCGTGCTTTCCCGAGTACCCCACCCCCTTAATTTCAAATTAGCCCATTTTCTAAGATACCTGTCATTTCGGCCATGTGGGACTGCGGAATACCCATCACTCGGTAGCAAGCCTCGATCTGCTGTGTCACCAAAGGTTTCGTGGGGGCCATGAAGACCACCTTGCCGGAAGGGAACCACCGGTAGAAATTGTACATGACCACGGCGGCAATAAAGGTCTTTCCCAACCCGGTAGGCAGACACACCAGCGTGTTACAGAACAGAGAGGTCCGAGCAATGTGCAGCTGGTAGTCCCGCACTGGGCAATTAGTAGGGTAAATCCACAGGGAGCCCGCTGAAGTGCAGAAACCGCCATTCTCTAAACTCAGCTGCCGCTCTGCCTCATACACTGCAACCAGCAATACATCATCGTCTGACTCCGGCTGAGCCTCGGTGGCTTCTGCAGCCGAAGGAAAATGTGCCCTAGAGATGCCAGGGCTCTGAGGCCGCTCAGGTCCAGAGTTGCCACCCGGAGCTCCGGCGGACCGAGAAATGCTTGAGCCCCACGTCTGGAAAAGTGTTCTCTGCCGTCCGCTCATTAGGATGACGACCACCAAAGGCTTCTCGCAGACGCTAGCAGTTCCAACAGCTCAACCGCCACCATTCGGATCCCCATCGGTTACCTTCGCACACAACAGAAGACCGTGAGGGCGGGACTGCAGCCTGTTCATCTAGTTGAAAATGCCCGCCACTGAGTTTGCGTCGGAAATATGATTGGCTAGCTTCCCGGAAAACCTCGCGGCCTCCCGGAGACGCATGCGCACTGTTCTGGCGTTGGTCTAAATTTGGTCCGCGGTTCAGTCTCTTCACAGACTCTAAATTTAAGTTCCGCTCGCAATGACTGTGTCCCGGCCTCATTGCTAAAGTGATAGTGCTTAAAATGATTAAAAAAAAAAAAAAAAAAAAGGTAACTTTGAGATCCTAGGGATAATGGATACCCATTTTTTTGGTGAATTTAACGTTATCGAGCGAATATTTCTTATTCCTTGTTGGCTGTATTTTTAAAGATGTGAAAAGCAAGAGCGTTAGGTTGAATTAAATATCTTGTCTTATTTCTTTTTCCAAGTTGAAAAAACAAAAATGCCCGGTCTCTTTTTCACAGTATTTGGAAAGGCAGCCCATTATCTTACTATTTTTATTGTTAAGAGGGAAGTGAACGGTTTAGTCCCGTATTCGTGGGGGAAATCCGAAAGAAAAAAAAAAAAAGTAAGGCTTTCCAGACTCCACCATTACATCTTCATAAATGATATGGAGCAGTACGCCTCGGTGTGGTATTAGTCTATTCTAGGGAAAGCTTTCTACCTCAGGCTTGTATACAATTCCTGGCTTCTCCACCCTAAACCTTGGTGGCTTGGGAATAGCCTCTGTAAATTTGCTTCCTCGTGCACACACGAAGTACACAGATCGATCGTCAAGTTGTTTTGAGCATTAGTAATATCACTGTTATCATCCGCAAGCAGCATCCTGCGTGTAGCTTCTTTACATCGCTTTATTTGGTCAAGTGTCTTGAACTGGCTTTTAAACAAACTTTCTCGTGTTTTTATTTCTTGGGCGGGGTAGGGAACAGTTGTATTTTGGTTTCACTTGGGTGAGTTTCAAAAGGGAGATTTGGGGTATGGGTTGTTCTGATGGGCAAGGACTGAACCTATTCAGGTGTGAATTTTTTAGGCTAGACCTATATAAAATGTGATTTGAAGTCTGAATGTTGGGGCGCCTGGGTGGCTCAGTGGGTTAAGCCTCTGCCTTCGGCTCAGGTCATGATCTCAGGGTCCTGGGATAGAGCCCCGCATCGGGCTCTCTGCTCAGCCAGAAGCCTGCTTCCTCCTCTCTCTCTGCCTGTGTCTCTGCCTGCTTGTGATCTCTCTCTGTGTCAAATGAATAAAATCCTTAAAAAAAAAAGTCTGGGGGCGCCTGGGTGGCTCAGTGGGTTAAAGCCTCTGCCTTTGGCTCGGGTCATGATCCCGGGTCCTGGGATCGAGCCCCACATCGGGCTCTCTGCTCAGCCAGAAGCCTGCTTCCTCCTCTCTCTCTGCCTGTGTCTCTGCCTGCTTGTGATCTCTGTCTGTCAAAAAAAAAAAAAAAAAAAAGTCTGAATTTTTTTTTAAGATTTTATTTATTTATTAGAGAGAGAGACAGCACAAGTAGGCAGAGCAGCAGGCAGAGACAGAAACAGGCTCCCTGGCGTAGGGTTCCATCCCATGACCCTGGAATCATGACCTGAGGAGAAGGTAGACGCTTAACCGACTGAGCCACCCAGGCGCCCCTGAATGTTTTCTTTAAGCAGGTTATATACAGGCTGTTAAAGGCATAGCAGCCCATCCGGAATACACAAGTGTAGGTAATGGCTGGTAAATATCAGTACCAACATCGGTTGCCTCACAGGGTTCCACTTAAGAACGGACGACCGCTTCAGGTAATCCGCACCGTCCGTCGCAATGATCACATCATCTGGACCACAACCAGACTCAACTGAGGCCTTCTAAGTACAGCCTTGGCGTCACTCAAGGACAGGCCCCAATCACGCCACGTCGCACCGTGACCCCGCCCCCTCGAGCTCCCCCCGGGGGTCTCGCCACGCCCCGGGGGCGGGGCGATGCCGAACCTAGGCGGGCTGGCTCAGTAAAGCAGAGGCAGCGGGGGAAGATGGCGGCGGCCGTGCCACAGCGGGCCTGGACCGTGGAGCAGCTGCGTAGCGAGCAGCTACCCAAGAAGGACATTATCAAGTTTCTGCAGGACCACGGTTCAGATTCGGTACCAGAGGCGGCGGGGCGGCCGGGCTGGTGCGGCTGAGGGACACCTCACCCCCCCGGAGATGCCCGTACATTCCGTATTCCTTCGTGCCCCCGCCCTCGTCCTCCCGCGGCGGGTGGCCTGGAAGGCCGGAGAGGCCTCGCGAGCCGGGGGGGAGCCGAGCTCCCGCCCTTCTGGGCTGCCCCATTTGGGCGGGGGTACCGGCTTTATTTCTTGGGGCAGGCAGGAAGAAATCGCATAATTAAAACCTCGTTGGGGTCCTTGAGTGAGGGTGGAACCCATGAAAAAGAGCCCAGGAGATATTGGGGGTGGGGACGGGTGACCGAGTTCTAGGGACCTGGGTGAGACCCCTGCGGTGGAGAGTAGGCCATTAGAGAAATGGTAAGGATTGTGAAGACTTTTTGAGAACGGTATGTGCATTTTGCTTTTTCTCATCAGTTACTAAATACTGAACACTAATGCGTGTAATTTTTTAAAAATCCATAGATTGCGGTTTAACTTTTTTAAAATATCGACTCTTTACATGACCTTTTCACCTTTATACTGAGGGTAGTTAACATGCGCATTGTTAGAAACTAAGATGTATTTGGCATTCTTTATCCTTGTACGCTCTGCATTTTTCAATCTAGTCTCCATCTTTAACCACCCAACTCTGGGCACAAGTGTTTTGGGGGGTTTCTTTGGTTTGGGTTTGTTTTTTTTGTTTGTTTGTTTGTTTGGTTTTTTTTTTTGGTCAGACTTTTTTCCCTTAAGAAATTAAGATCATTCATACCTCTCTTAAAGTGCTGAACCACTGTACAGTTCGTGCACTCTGCATTCCCCATTTATGGGAAATAGAAACAGCAGTGTGTATGGTTTCTCTCCAGTTTTTAAGTTCTAAACTTGCATTAGAAAAATTCTTCCTGGGTTCTTCTGTAATGATGTTTATTTTCATTTTGAGGTGTCTTTTTTTTTTTTTTAAGATTGTATTTATTTGATAGCACAAGCAGGGGAAGCGGCAGAGGGAGAGGGAGATGGAGGCTCCCCTGCAGAGCAGGGAGTGGGATATGGGGCTCATCCTAGGACCCTGGGATCATGACCCCAGCCAAAGGCAGTCCCTTAACCAACTGAGCCATCAAGGCAATGATTTTGAGGTGTCTTGGAAAGGAAATAAAGCTATTCTCTAGCAACCAGTTCCATACACCTAGAATAAGTGTCCCGACATCAGCAAATACTTATACAACATCTATATCAAGAACTATGCTCAGTATTTGGGAGTACAGGGTAAAAGAAAGACCATGCCTCGGGTATTCCATTTTATACCATTTTAATGGAGTTATTTTCTCTTAAGTCAATTCATATTTTCAACTGGAACATTAGAATAAACTAGGCATTAACATTTGTTTACCTTTAATACCTCAATCCTGTACGTCATCAGATTCTTAGAGAACACTGTGCAATTTAATGTAAGACTGGCCTACTGGGTACAATTTCAAGAGAATTGAGTTATCAAAATATTTTTTGATAGATTAATCTCTTAAGTGCATATTCTCCAGTATTCATTCACATACTTAAGCCTCTATTTGACAGTCACTATTTTATTGATATAAGATGTTAAGGAGATGCTTGCATTTTGGATATTTTTGGAATCTTGCTCAAGAAATCACTAGAATGCTAAAAGCAACT